>JAPMOQ010045993.1:4659168-4670399 GCA_026543055.1 Argiope trifasciata
TATTCATACTGCATAGCATAGCCACACTTGTATTCATACTGCATAGCCACACTTGTATTCATACTGCATAGCCACACTTGTATATTTCACTAATATTTTAGTTAATTATTATTATACATGAATATTTATTCACTAATACTTCACTACTTGCCATTTGTTATTTTTGAAAATATTGAAGCTGTTTATTAGATCAATTATAAACTGCAGTAATTTTAATTTTACAATTTAATTTTACCTTTTACAAAATAAAATTTCCGTCTTTATAGAAATGAATAGTTTTACAGGAAATCGAAAAACTTCGCAAGTTAAAAAAATAATGTTTCGAGCATGAATTAGCATGAAGTTTCATTATTTTATTACATTTCATCATTATCCATTGAATTATTTTTCCACGTTCTTTACGTTTGAAAATACTTTTCGTATTTTTTTAAAAATTGATTGAAGGTTATTTCATATCATATTTATATGCCATTTAAAGCGTTTGCTGTAGTCTATTCAGAAATGGAAAAATGATTAAGCAAAATTTTTTATTAACTTTTTTCTTATGTTTTACTGTTTTGAAATAATTTTGATTTGAATTTAAACGCATTTTTTCTTACTTTGTACATAATAAAATTTAATGTATAAACCTACAAAAACTTATAAAACTATGAGGTAATTATAGGTATTCAGAATATAGCACTATTCAATAATACTATGAGCGCATGCAAGCTGGATTATCATTTAATAATGATTCAATAGTAAATCCGCTAATTATAGAGGCAATATCATTCCTATAACTATTGACTGATTCAAGTACCTCCATCGTATCATTATTCTGAAACTCTATAACTATATCTATTGTTTGATATGGTGTGAACTCTATTTAATAACTTCACTATTTTGATGCATATTTTTTTGGATGCAGAAAATTGATTTTATAACAGGCTTGCTCTTGAAAATATTTGAACACAGTCGTATCATATTCGAGAATATTTCAAATATTACATCAAAGAAATTAATAATTGCGGAAATTATTTTCACTATCTCTATCTTTACAAAATAAATTTCTAATCATTATGAATAAACATTTAAATTTCAAGGTGAATAACGAACAATGTCCCACCTGAAGACAATAAATCGAAACTGGTAATTTTTTTATCAACAAAATGAAAAAGACTGGGCTTTCATTGTATTCCTTTTATTTCAACTACTAATTATTACTATTCACTTCTGCTCACTTGATATGCGTGAAGTGACATTCTAGAATAATTTAGCATTGTGAGTCTGCAGTGAAGTCTTTTTATTCTCATAAAAGTGTAAGACACTTCGGATTTTATTTTCCAAAATTAAAAATATGTTGTGTTCAAATAAAAAGATACGCAACAACGAAACCGCTAACATATTTCCATATGGAGGAAGGACACATGCGTAGGAGATCAGAGGCTCTTATAAAGAACGCCTTCTAATTGGCACTACTTGAATTCCTCGAACACAGAAGAACCAATACGTCTGATGTGTACTTTCAGACACACCGAAGACTACGCTGGTCAATCGAGAACAAAGGTCTGGGTCTACTCATGGAAGGTGTGTCTCTGCTCCATGATAACGCGTGCCCTCACGTTTTCAGGGTCACACTCGCAGAACTAGCCAAGTTCAAGAAGGATTAGATCCTCCCAAAAGCCCGGGCATATCACCCTGCGATTTTCATGTGCTTGGTCTCCTCAAAAACATCTGAAAGGGACACGCTTCAACTCATACGACGAACTCCAGGACGCTGTGAAGGACTGGGTCTCGTCACAGCCACAGAAATTCTGGAAACAAGGAATCTTTCGGCTCTTTAATCATTGGGATCGTTGCACTCAGATGTATACTTTGAATAAAGTCTTTAATTATACTCAATGTCGTTTCGTACGTTTTCATTAAAACATCCCTTGTATTAATCAGGTACTAAATATCAGTGTGTGTGGGTTTGAAATTATATACATTAATATCGAATAAATGTTGATACTTATAATCAGAGTTCAGACTATTTTGTAATCAGATGCTTCTTTATAAAGTAACTTTTACAACAAAATTTTTAAAAAACTTTCTGAAGGCACTTTTGTGTCAAGAATCTTTAAATTTAAAAGCATATAAAAAAATGAGAACTAAAAATGCGAACCTTAATAAATTAAGAATTTTAATGCAAAATGCACTGAAATTTTTATGCATAAAATTATTACTCAATCTGAAAAGAGGCAATGAGCGTTACATGAGTTTCTTATGGTCAACGAAATCTAATACTATAATATGGGAATGGTTGCCAAGTCGAAAATCGCCCCAGAATTAATAAACTCCGGTAAACTTGGGGGTCTGGGGTTTTTGGCCACGAGGAATCGAGTGGCGCCGGTTTTGAAGCGCTACGGTCGAGCAGTTCGGAGTTACAGATAGGATATTTTCAAACTTTATTAGTTCGCCATAATGGCTACTTAAATTTTCAAGCGGTAACGTGCTGCCATCTATAGCCAATATGGCGAACTAATAAAGTTTTATGTTTATGCTGTTATAGGTTTATAATATGTTTCTTATGTATGTATATATGTTTGGTTTTTCTAAAGAAATTTGTCAAAAATATTGAACTTCAACACACTTCAATCTTTACCTTTGCTTTACCTTTGTATAGAATAGTTCCCTTTCCAAACTCTAACTTTGTTTAGAATATTTTACAATGGTGCACTTTAACCGGTTATCTTTTCACCAATGGTTTCACAAATTTTTTTATGGCATGTATTGTTTTGATAAATCACAATTTAAAATTTAAATCTTCGAGTTAGCTTCGATACCTGTTTTCTCCGAGCGGAGCTCGGTCACCTGCTGGTATATTTTAAATTGAAAGTTGGTTTTAAGAATCAAGGTAAAAAAAACTATCGTAAAAAAGTCATTCGTAATAAGAGTTCGCTGTTTTTTTTTCCCAAATATCTTATGCTCAGTATGCAGTTTTTATTCTGGGAATAAAACGTTTAGAGTTAGAGAGTGAGTTAGTGAAAGAGAATTCATTAATCTAATCTTTTTTCGAAATCATGACAAATTAGTATAAATTAATAAAATTTTTGTAGAAAAATGGTTTTTTATGTACTTAAACTTTGAAGAATAGTAACACAAAAGCATGAAATGAACATGAAATTTCGTTAATTATCTCTTATGCTGTCGTTTCTCAGATTATTACAATAGTTTTGCATTTTTCTAAAATGATCATCTAAATGAAACTTTTCTTTCACAACAATTTAAATTTATTTTTATCAAGTTAATTTCCTTTTATAATCATTATTTTAAATGAATTTCCTTAAATCAAGTCTATTAATTTAATTTCCTCTTCCTTTAAGTTATCAATAACTTATTTATTATTAAAGTTTTATTCTAAATATGTTTTCGCTCCTTGAAGTCGATCACTATTCGATTAAAACTAATTTAACAAATTTTGAATTCGCATTCTTTTTTTCTAAATGTCTTAAGTTAAACTTACAGAAAATTTTAGTTACTGTTTCATTACTATCAACTATTCATTGTTGAAAAAAAGTAGATATTAATGCTTTATTTACGCCTGAATAGAAGAAAAATACAACTTAAGAAAGTCTTGTAGTTAAAATTTTCTTTAAAATAGCATGTATTTTACAGGTTGGTGAGATAATTCTAGTTTGACATTTTACGAAGGCATTCACAAGATATTCAACCTTTTCTAAATTTTATATTTCCTGCAAATTCAACTTTTTTTCTGAAAATAACTAGCGAAAATGAGTTCATGACCGAGAAACTAGATGTTAAAATTAGAGGTATGAAAATGGATATTTAAAAAAACGTAGATTGTTTTTATTTTAATGATAAATTATTTTTTTTATAAAATTTAGCTAAGAGTAAACTTTTTTCAAATTCTTCGCTAGATGGTAGCTTTAGCATTGAACCAAGTTTTAATTAAAGGAATCATTAAACTGTGAATTAAGTTATGAAAATATGAATATATATTGCTACCAAGAACTCTGTTGCATTTATAGAGTTTGAAAATTCTGCCTACAGAAAGTGAGTGAAAACTTGGTTACATAAACTGCTCTTTGCAGCCATTACGCAAGTCGAATCAAATTCAATGGCGAAATGTATAATCAAAGACAAATCAAGAATATTTTCAGAAATCAATTATTGCTCATTAGAGCTAAAATATGGTACTATCTCTTTGTAATAATTTCTACAAAATATTGGCAATTTTTGTTTATGAAAAGAATCGTTTTATTAAAATCGATGCCAAATTCTTTCAGCTCTAAACATTAATTTTTTAAAATTTCTTTCTAAATTAAATAATAGAAAGTTTAATGTTAAATATTAATAAGCTATATCTTGATATTTTTTAAAATCTTTCTGATGTCCCAAAACACAAAATAGTTTTAATTTGTTTAGTTTTAATGAACAGAAATGAACTGATGCATTCCAATAAAATTATGTCGTGAACATAAAAATTGTTTTATAATTTTCATCTTTGAATTTGAGTATGAAGCTACGGTATAGAAAATTGAAGTAAATAATATTCATATATTAAATTTCACATGAAGTACTTTGTGAACTTTATTCTCAAACTACCATTCCATAGTTTATAACAGTTTTAATAAATCTGTCATAGTTTTCATTTTTTTAAATTCAAAATGAAATTTAAATCGTTATTGTTAAGTTTTTGCATTATTGTTTTAAGAATTAGAAGCTATTTTGCTTTTATATTATATGCTAAAATACGATGAAGAAATTTATACGTTTTTATCATAGACATGTTTGTTAGTGGTACACGATTCTGGAGAGATGTATTATTAGTAATGATATAGAAATTATGCCACGTATTTGCAGTTAAATTTTTTTTATCATGACTATAAAACATTCATATATTATCTCTACCTTAATGAATCCTCCAATTCCATAAAGTTGTTGGTCAATTTTTCGCTCTGAAAAGTATATAAGTTCTAACATAACAGGAATTTCCACACGAATATTAAATTATTAAAATCAGACCAAGCGACACCCAAATCGGGGTGGGGTAATTCATGTTGGTAAAAATAAACACATTTAATTCCCTAAAGTAAGAATGACCTTTCTCTACATTATATTTCTCGATTCCGTTGTGTGCCCGAGTAATCAACAATAGAATATTAAAGAATATATGAATCTCATTAGCAATAAAATAGCATAAATTGATAAGGTTCATCAAACCTACGTAACTATGATCCTCTTTTTCTATTTTATTTACCAAATATATTCAATATGCAATTACTAATCAACTAAATTACCAAGATTTAAAAGCAAAATATATTTTATTGGAGATAACATTGAATTGAAAAGAAAAAATGAAACATAAACGGCAATATGAACTGAAAATAATTCCTCCCGAAACCATTTAGTAGCACATAATTGACAAAATACAAAGCTTAGTAATAAATCAAATAAATTATATATTCAACTCTATTGAGATGTTTTTCTTTTAACGGTTCAATCAATAAACCAAATACATCATATCAGATTATTCTAAAGCCACATAGTTTAAGATAACTATCGGGGATAATGTGAAAATTCGAATTATCAACAGTGCATTGTACTGTTAGGATAAAACATGATTCTCGTATACCATCCGGCCTTTAGAATGTTTACACAGCATTCTCATTACCGTCATGACTGGTTAACAAAACTTTCATCCCATATGAAAATAATAGACTTCACTTTGGCATTTTATTTCATATGAAATCAATTAAATATTGATAAATATGGAAACACTGTGTCAGAGCAAAACATATTGTCTTTATCCCCAAATTATCTTTAATTTTTGTATGCCAGGAGAATTTATGTAAATAATAGTAAATATATTAAGTAAAATCCTTTCATTTTTAAAAAGTATTTTATTTAATGCCATGTAGTTGACGAAACAAATAAATAAAAGAAATAATATCGCAAACTTTGGAGAATAGATGAATCGAAGATTTACGTTTTTTATTAGTGCTGTGGGACTAGTCTCAGTCAGAAAACTTATTAAGTTGGAAACTATGAAACGAGCGTTGGATGACAGTAAAACTAAACAGAAAACGACCCTTTCATAGTTTCCAACCTAATATTTACAGAATAATTAAGATAAATAAAATAACCCGACTTTAATATCAAACAGTATCTTGGAATTTTGAACCCGAAGCTGTATCTAAACGATTTGGAATCAAATATAACATATCCAGGCGAACAAGCTGATCGCTAAAGGAGAAAAGTATACAAGCAAAACGAATAATATAAAATAATTCATTTCCTACTTAGATCAACAAAGGAAATTTTAATTAAGTACTTTGCATTAAATAAGTATCCAAGTATTGATTTCGCAAGAATTGAACTCGCATTCTTCACCGTCATGAGAAAAATACTTCAATCCTTGCCTTTAAACGATAGAACTCCTACCCATTGATTTCAATTATCGTTACAAATGACTAAAACTATTTGAAGTATTAAAAATTAAATTTTATTAATGAATCGATATTTAAAAAAATAGTATTAACATCAAAAATAATGGTAGGAAATATGGTATAAGTCAAAAAAAATTGTAGGAATTGAAAAATGTCAGTCGATAGAGCATTCAGTTTTCGAAAGCTTTAAATACTTTCAACAATGACATCTGAGCTGGTATCCATTCTTCAAACTTCCACACCTCACCAACGGGAGGACGTTTGGCTCCAACGGAGTTAACGTGCACTAGACCATCTTACACGACGGTTCTTCGGTGTAATTAGGGCTCGAACCTGTAAACCTCCAGTTCCAAAGCCGAGACACCATCAGGCTAACGAGGCTTTAAACCCTTCACGCTGATTAGAAACTGTTCACAAACTTGTATATTTATTAATTTCGAATCAATGTATTTTTTTAAAATCAATCTTGACAGTAAACAAAAAAAGTCGTTTTGCTCATAAACAATAAATAGTTTATGCTTTAAAAATACTTATTCAAATAAAATCCAAACGCGTTCATTATAGAATGCAGAAGCAGGCTATGAAAATCGATTTTTGTAAAAAAATAATGCGGCATTAAAAGAAGTCAATGCATGGTATCAGATTGTTCCATTTCAACAATGGATAGCGAAAACATATTTGGTTATACATAGCAGACTGCAAAACAATCAGCAATAGTTTTTTTTTTCTTTATTTTAGTTAAAAGATTTATATTCCATTTGTTGCAAATTATATTCAAACGCACTTTCCCTTTTCTTTTTGCTTCTGGAAAATAAAGTTTTAGTTTTTGGAGCTGTTTGAAAACAATTGAATAAATACTGAAAAAAATAAATATATATTAAAAAAATTAAATTATTTCATGTCTGCTTCCAAAATGTAATTACATTTATGAATGTTCGTAATAACTAATTGATATTATTTAATGTTAAAACTTTTTGTAATAAAAATATAAAATATTCTACACATTTTGCATACATATTTTACTTAAAAGCAATTTGATATAAAAAAAAATTTAAAATCAGAATTTTAAAATCTTAAAATTGCAACATTCTTAAAATTTAGAAGTAAATCGGTGGGTAATCTCATTTTATGCAGACAATAGAAAAGAAAACACAAAATTGTAATAACTTCTCATATTTCCTGATGACTGCTATAAAATTATAATTTTATAGCAGTCGATGGTAATACAGAATTTTAATAATGTCAGAATTCTTTTTCCACTAAATCAGTTAACTGATTGAAATTTTGATTTCAAAAATGTAACCTAATTGCAATTACTAGAAAAAATGTAGATCAAATGTCCCTTTATTTTATAAGAATGTATAATAGATTTTAAGACAAAAAAAAATGAAAAGTACGAACAAAGTTCAAATTTTTAAAAATATATGAAACGCATAAAAGCCAACTAAAAATGGTTGAAGTTTGAATATAACACTTTGGAATAATTTAGTGTGCAAAATCTAGAGAAGCGAATATAGTGTCCTCCATAAGTGTGCACATGTGAGGACTACACATGATGCAGAATTAAGGCAAGCAAGTGTGTGTACCGTCCAATCGAATTGATAATGCGTGTAAGGTAATCATGAGTGAATTCTTCAAACAAAAAACACCGTTAACAACGTGAGTTACATAGTACAAGCCCTTCGAGAGCAAATCACCTCGGCCGACGTTACCCTTTCCCATTCCTGATCATTGACATTTCCAGCCCACTGTGTCAAAACCTGTTAAAACACTATTGTTATATGCCTCCAGATTGCTAGATTGTTTGGTTTGGTTTAAAGGGCACAAAGGCAATATTTGGCCATACTGTGCCAAACGCATGACTTTTCTTAATATACAATAGATTGCCAGATGGGGGATCTTCATCCGAGTGAACAGCGCATCTGGTCATTAATGATGTCTAATCAAAGAACAATACGTGGTCTTCATTGTTTAAGAGAAATTTATTGCACCTTTAAGAGAAAAGAGTGTTAAACCATTTTGATGCTAAATTTTTCCCATCGTGAAGGGAGTCTCATTAACACGTGTTCCAAAAGGGTCAGTTATGAGAACGCATCAATAACGGACATTCCCCACGATCGACTGGTGACCACTGATGGCTGTGGGCATTTTGCTGAACAACTATTGGGAGGTCGAAATATCAAGGGAACTATGGTGAAATGAGAGGCTAAGACTGGGCAGAAGTAAAATGCGGGGTTTTGAAAGAGCGGGAAGAGAAACTTCTTGGATTGCCGACTGCTGAATCAACTCCACTAGTTAAAATTCGGTGGATTCCTAGAGCTACCTTTGGAGTAGCCGTGTTAACTAACAATCTGTTAATTTCTTGTATTGTTATTTCTTCGAATTTATGGGGAGCTTATATAACGATAAGCGTTGGACTGCTGTGTAAATATCAACTTCCAAATGGTGTAGATATCAAACATTTCAATCTAGATTAGAATAAGTTCTTATATAATATAGGACTGTAGATAGACGAATTGTTTGAAATTCTACACTCTTGTTTAATAGGTCAGGATCAAGACATTACAGCACGAAGGAAGTGATTCTGCTACGCTAACAAACATGCTAAACTCAATTTGAAGCATCTGCCATAAAGCCCACACATGTTTACCCGGAGACTTGGTTTATTCACAGATTTAAAAAAAAAACATTTCAAAAATAAGGACTTAAACGCGGACTGCAAACTAAAGGAGACAGTGGAGAATGAACTCGAGTCTCGGCCTCAAGAATTTTAAGAACAGGGAATCCTTTGCCTCAGTCAACATTAGGATGATGTGATCGAGCCCCTAGTTATTAATAACGAATTAATACTTTAAATTTATCACTTTATAGATGAAATTTTGCAAATTTAACTTTTTAATACAGGTATAAAACTATTTTAATTAAGATAAAATATTTTTAATGTGAATGATTGCAAATAGGATTTTACTTTTGCTTTTAAAAACAATAACGTATCATTTTAAGAATTAATTTTGCAAGATACAAAGAAGTTATACGAAAAATCTTGGAGGTAACAGATTTTGTAAACGTTTAATTCCTTATTTACTTTTTCCTTAATTATATCGCTAGTATCATTCCAGGTTTATCTGAATATAAAAAGAGGAAACTTGTATTTTTTTTATCAGAACACATTCCAATCATTTAATGGATTTTATAGCTCATCGGAATAAGGAAACTTTTAGCATGTTTATAAAAGGGAAGTCGACTGAAAAATTAATTAGTGAAGCCATTCACATTGTAATTTCCTTCTTTACACAATAGAAAGCGTATTTTCATTAAAATGCATGCTTTTTTATTCATGGATTTAATCTCAAAAGTTTCTTTAGCACTTTCTTCCCTTTCTCAATCTTACTGAAATTACTTTAATTTTTTTTCCATTCTAATTTAAAGATTCTTCAATTTTGAAGCTCATATTAAAAATGCTTAAACTTTTTGTTTAAAAAAATTTAATAGAATTTTGTTTTCTCCCACTTTTTAAAAAATATATAAACATGTAAGTAATTGTATTAAATTTCATTCCCAAAACTTAATTTTTTTACCATATGAATGTGTGACGAGCTCTTATGGTTACTTTGACTCAATTAGTAAAGATTATAAATTTGAAACTCCTGACAAAATTTGTTAAGAGAATAATGCTTTAAAAAGACTTTATGTAAATTATTAAAAAAAAGACTTTATGTAAATGACTAATTTTCATTTTGAAATGAGCTAATGACGTATTTATTGCCAGAGTAGTGCGAATGAAGATGAACTTGAAAAATCAAAAGTATAAATTTGCAAAAAGTAAAAATGAATAAATATAAGGCGATGTTTTCCGGAATTCCTCTTCGCTGTTAAAATGTATAGTTTTTACTTTAAAGAAACAAAAACAAGAAATGATGTTCTGAAGGGTGTAGATTTCCTAAACGTAATTCATTAAGAAATATTAATTGAAGTCATATTACTGACTTTTCTGACCGAAAGCACTCTGATATAAATATTGAATAAATAATCCTGCCCTATAGCAACACTAGCGTGAACTGTTGTTGAATCCAAAGGGCCATCGCCGGCCACAGTACAACCCTCCCCGTAGGAAGTACATCCCACCATTGATGGGAGGAGCCAAATCATCCAACTTTATTGTACCCACTGGGTTGGCAAGATCCAACCACCATGCCGCAATCATCTCATCCCCGATTTCATAGCACCCTCGGAGGGTTTTAACACTTGGCATGCGAGTATACTTCACCGCCAACTTATGCTTGCTGTGGGCGTTTTTTCGACTAAATACGTATTTTTAAGTTACCTGCGCTCCAATGACAGACTGCAAAAAACGTAAAAATACGTTTCCCGCATGCCAAGTGTTAATTGAGGAGAGCAGAAACATTAAATATTTTAATGGGTTTTTCAAAATAAATATTTTATAATAGTTTCATACAATCTTTGGACAATTATTTCATCAAAGAATGTCAACAAAATATTTCACAAATACAGAAAAAATGAAGCTATGCATAAAAGTTTCAAAAAAATAAATCAAGTGAAGTAAGAAAATTAGCTCGGTTACTTCAATTTATTTCCGAATTCATGCGAGTTCAACATTAGATCCTCGTTAAAAGGCACTCGTGTAAAACTTTTGAATAAACTGATCAATTTAGTACATAAATTGATCAATTAAAGTAGTATGTGTAAAACGAATGATAAAACAGTATGTAAAAAATTAATAATAAAATGGTATGTATAAAATTAATAATAAAATGGTATGTATAAAATTAATAATAAAAT
>JAPMOQ010045993.1:4679697-4732329 GCA_026543055.1 Argiope trifasciata
CCGTTGCAAAACAAGAAAATGTACCATACTGAGGCATCAAAAAATATTCAAATTAACGATATTATTTATAATCTAAATGTGCTAGATGAAGTAAATCTTAAATATTTTAAGCAAAGACAGTTAGCACGAAGACTTTAGATTTTCTTAAAATAGGAACTGAAGAAATGACTTTAAATGACGTTTTGTATTAGCAGTAAACTTGAGAAAAACATTACGAATCTATAAAACCATGTTATGCATAGTCTTATTATAAAGAACTGGGGTTTACAGATACTATCAATGGATGTTAAATGGATAATTCAATAAACACCTCATTATTGCCAACCATTTGGCGGCAAAAAATAAAGAATTCGAAAAATTAAAGTCATGGTTTCTATTAGGATAGCTATTATCTACAGATTCTTCTAGAATATTTATTCCAACTGACAACATGGCTATTCGATAGAATACACAAGTGAAGGTGCTGATCATTTTTCTTTTAGTTACTATTTTCACGGTTCAAGCGCTCTAATGAATCTCTGAACACTATTTTTCTTATTAGGAATTTGCTGTCAGTTTGTGTAGAATTTCAATAAGCGTTATTGCTTGTATATACTAGATAGACATGCTTTTACTACCCGCGTTTCAATTGAAATTTGTTGAATTTAATGAATTGATACATAATGTGCATAATGAATTGATACTCAAGGAGGATAATGAATTGATTTATAGAGCTTTAAATACTTTATTATGTTCTCGCCTATATAGACATATCGAAATCGTCCCAAAAATATTTTCCCCTGTAATCTAATTTGAGCATCCATATTCATTAATTCCAAAAATTGAATATTTTGACCATCACTTAAATTTTATATATATGCACACCTTTTGTGCATTATTTCTATAAAGGCAGCTAATTACTTTTTGTTATTTGCTTACATTAGATACGAATAAAAAAAATCACATGTAAATTAAAAAGAAAACATAAAACCTTTTTATCATTTTTAAAAAGTATTCAAATAAATATAATCAATTTCTAATTTCATAGTGAACATAATCATAAGTTATAGATATTATGAATGGTTCATTGATCTCTCTTACGATATAAGAGACGAGCTGCCGACATTTAATTGCATTATTAAAAAATTTCTGTAGAAAAGGTCAATTTATTTTCAAAAAATCCGTTTGCCATTTTATACGTTATCATAATGGAATGTAACGTTGCATCGTGAATTTTTCATCTAAAAAAAGTTATGAAGTCTAAAACAACTCTTGTTACGTAGTTTGTAAATTTTTTACTTTGCAGAGGAAAAAAAAAATACATCGATCCATATCTATCTATATATCCGTCTATAATATATCTATCCGTATCTTGAAAATTTAATAAACTGCTTTCCACTCGTGAATTTTCTTCATAAAATTATGTTTCAATATAAAATCCACGAAACTTTAATTATAATGCTGCTTTTTTTTATTCATAAACAAATCGATATCTACATATCATTATACGCTGAAGTTAATAGGCGAGTTAACTCGCAACAGAGTAAGTTTTAGGAATTTCTGGTATATATTAGAGATAATTAAATGAAAACAATCTTTAAATATATGAATTTAAGGTACGAGATTGACTAATCAGATAACATTAAACATTTTCAATGAGATAAAAAATATTCAAAATTGTTTTGTCTTTGATAAAACCTCACCAATGCATTTAAAATACAATTTGACTAGAATTTAAAAGCTTTCACTATAACAAAACTGTTGATTTTTATTCAAAAGCAGGTTTGTTGCTTCGACGAAGCACACATACAAGATAACTGTGAAACAAAACAACTTTTAAAACAAAATTTGCGATTCCAAATGTTGAATTCTATATTTAGAAAACTTGCATTAGATTAGAATATGGTTTGATTCCTTTGTAGTTATACTTCAGCTCTGTAAAATGTCATTTGATTTATTTTAGAGACATTTATAATATTTTAGGTGCTTGAAAGCCATTTGTCTTTTGATGTGCAAAGTATTATCCAACTTTCATTTTGAGTCAAACTTCAGTATTCATGTGCATGCAAGACAAAATGAGAGCATGGCACGCGATTTATTATAGACATATATGCTATGCACGCGAAACGCTTTTCTCCTTTTCACATTCAGTAAAATTCCATGTCCTAGTCACATGACAAATCTAACGTTTAATTATGCTTTTATTATTATTACTTTCTGCATCTCCTCTATAATTAAGCGAATAATGCCAACATTTAATTGATGTTGGAATGCGATTCAGTGATTCAGTTAACCCATTTGCATCATTAGCATATATATATGCTCAATTTTCCTGGTCACTTACTGGAGCCTATATATACGCTGCATCATATTATATGCTGGGCTGCGGTTGCCTGGTGGTAAGGTATCGGCTTCGGAACCGGAGGGTTGCAGGTTCGAGACTCGATTCCACCGAAAACCCGTCGTGTGAGGGAGTCTCTTGCACTTTAAATTTGTCAGGCAAAGCGTCCTCCCGTTGATGTGGTGTTGTGGGGAGAGAAGCTGCCAGTTCAGGTGTCGTCCTCGTCATCCACCCGGGGTTCAAAATGACGAGGTCCGTACCAAAATAGCCCTCGTGTTGCTTTAAACGGGACGTTAATATAACTAAACTTAACAAACTCATACTATATGCTTTGCCTATAATATGATATATACTACATTCATATTACTTACTGTACACCTATATGCATCCCACATTTCAAATATTACCTCACTGAAAAAAATTACTAGCAAATGATGCTCAAAAATGATTTTCTAATTTTATTCAATTTTACACCTAAATATGAAATAAATTTTCCGCGGTATGGGCCATTTTTCATATTTTTATATGTTGCAAAAGGTTCAAATGATTCGTCAATCAATGTTTTTTTAACTCTATCGTATACTACGAAATATAATGAATGCTGTAATGACTGCAATAAAAAAAATTGATATTTTGATGAATCTCTAAGATCAGCCCGAGTTCGAAAAACATTTTATTGGTTTTACATTAGTTTGTAAACATCCGATAAATGGGCTTAAAACCTCAATTTGTAATTTCCCTCAAATATTGAAAGATGTTTTCATTTTTTTGTCTGTTTAAAACCCCGTTAGCACTTTAAAAGAAAAACGAAAAATTCTAGGTTGATAATATGTGGTATGCAAACTTAGCACCTGAAGTATGGATTCGCGTCGAATCTTGAATCAACTTCGTCAGCTTTTTGATTGGCTGTCAGTCTGCGTAACATACTTGAAAACACAAAAACGCAACAATTTATATAAAGGAAAGTTGGCATGCCAAATTACTTCTAAAATTGTAGTTAGTGTCGAACGTTGGTATCGAAAACTTAATGGATGTAGTCTTGGTTATATTAACACCCCTTTGTAAAGCAACACTTGAGCTAGTTTGGGACGGAGCCCATAATTTTGAAACACGGTATGATGACGAGGACAACATCCGAATAGGCACCCCCCTCTCCACACCATACCAGCGCAAGGACGTTTGGCCTGACAGATTTAACGTGCAAGAGACCTCACCCCTCACATGATGGTTTTCGGTAGAATCGAGTCTCGAACCTGAAACCCTCCCGTTCCGAAGCCGAGACCTTACCACCAGGTCACAGTGGCCCTTAATGGAAGCAGAAATTTATTAGCCTCCAAATTATATGCAAGGCTTGAATTAATCCTTTTTATTGAGTAATTTGAAAAGACAAAATGTTAATGCAATTGGGCGATAGTTTGATAGATTCTTAGTCTTTGCCAGGTTTCAACATTGAAATTACTATTCCCTGCTTCCATTGATTCGGAAAGTATTTCCTCGCCAAATAGACACATTTTGTGGCTAGGTTGTTAGGAGTTTAAATAAAGAATTTGCTGTATTGACCAATCCAGGACATCTGCCATATACCATGACAAAACAAGACTGAAAAGAATAAAAAAGAAATGGGCTCTACAAAGCTATCTCGTATGCTTTCTAATATACTTGGCATGAAGAGAAACTGCATGGCATTGGCGTGCAATAGTTATGGAATTGTACTTTTGGAGGAAATTTCGCATTTACACCGAATCAATCTTGTGATGGCAAATTATTTGGTAATTAATGTATTCGACTACGTGCGAAGGCAATTTTTTAAAAAACTATTTAAAATTTTGGTTAATAGATGTATTGTCAATAATACAAAATATTATAAATACATCAAAATTATATGAAATCGTAATATTTTTTAAGAAACAGTAAAATTTGTAATAACTTAATAATATTTAACCAAAACGGTTAACACTATACAAGAAATTACAATGCAGCAATACTTATATTTGCATACAATTTGTAAAATGTAATGATAAATGAAATGTACCAAAATCTAAGAAATATTTTGAGATGCAAAGAAGTGATGGGTAAAAATATACGTATATATACGTTCCTTTCCATAAATTTACAACTTAATTTTTCTATAAACGCCTATAAATGAAAAAGTATTTTCCCAACAATAAAACATTTTGTTTCATTTCATTTCCCGTATTATTTAAGATACACGCTGAAATTTTTAAGTAAATATCTTAGTTTTTGAAATATGTTAATGGTGGGGAATTTTTATGGAAATTAAAGTTATGAGAAAATGGAAGTCAAAGACAAATTTTATTGAAAATTTAAAAATATGTGACCCTGAATGAATGGTCAGGGCTTCCTTTTAGTAGAAAAGATGAACCTTATTGGAAAGAGGAAAGTCTGAACTAAAAGAAATAACTAATTCGCCAAAAAGGGCGATAACTGGCGTTTTTAACGCAGTCGGTTACCTTAATCCCTTAGGAAAGCTGTTAATTATACCTTAAAATTACGTTTATGTTTTAGACATGTTTTTCTCAACCGATTGAAGCAGTCATCAAACTGCACTTTTAGTTTTGAATTCTCATACCAAATTTGATATATCAAAGTCATTGCACTTTTGAATTATTGCGCTTACTTCTGTAAAATATGGACCGACCCGTAGATTGAATGATTCAAAATGAACAGATTTTACTCACAATTTGATTTAAAAACAGCATATCAAATTTTAGCCATCTATCTCAAATCTTTTGAGTTATCTTTATCGCAGAACAGATGAGCATTTTCAGAAAACATTTTTAATTCAGGGTAATCAAAATTAAAACAGGGTAATCATCAACATAAATGTGGAGATTCATAAAAATCTCGGATTCGAATTTTTTGACGACTGCTATACTTTCAATATTGTATATACGAGAAAATACAAACTGCTTTTGTAGAAAATTACTTCGAATATTGAAACTGAAATAGTTTTTCCCACATCCATAATGTATATCAAACTCTGATGAAGATCATTTTAGCTATTAGATATTTGAGCCAAGGTGGATGCTACTGATTTTACTATTCTGTTTAAAGATGTTTCCGTACTATGTATTAAAACTAAAATGGAATGAGAATTAAATACCTGAAGCCTATATAACTTCATTTCCATAGCTGGTGGCTAGAAATCGTAGAAGTTATTCCCGAAATGAATTTTTGTCGAGAAGCCCTTTAGTTCCGTTGCTGGATTCTTCTAAAGTGGTTAGATTTTTTCGCTTTTTGAAGAAACCAGGCTAGTAATGAAATAACATGCAAGCTTACATTGCATTTTTATAAATATTCGTTCGATTTTTTTTCTTTATAGTGTGTGATTGACTAATAATATATATACAACAAACTTAGTGTAATGCTTTCAAATAAAAAATTGTTCGACTTCTTCAGTTCACTACAGTGTGAAATATGGATGTTCTTTTTTCTTATTCTCTTTGCAATGAAATTGATTCTCCGCTTAGTATCCCCATATTTCCTCAAACAACGAAGAGTGGAATTCTCATATTTCTTGCATATTCTTTGAAAATATTCCTCTCCTCCTGCATAAAATGGAGAGCCTCAGGACCTTTAATATCTTGCATGGCATGGCATGGCATTGTCGGATAATAGCAAGGAAATATTGATTCTTGGTATGAATATAGCGGTTTTTCTGAATTATATAGTGCGATCTTTGGCGACTAATATGTTGCGGTTATTGCAGAAATACAAATTCGAGTATGGGTTTAAAAAAAGTTTATCATCAACTGAAATCGCAATTTGGCACTATGATTGTAAACATAATAACACGTGAAATTTCATATTTAAGGGGAACCAGTACCCCTTGAATTTCACAAAATCGAGGAATATTGCGATTATTCGATTTTGGGAAAATAATGAACTTGGAACCTCTGACTTATTAACCTGAAAATTTCAAAACAATGTACAAGTATTTAGTGAAATATCGAGTTACACAAAATAATTCCATTTCAGATGCCTCACCCACTTCAAGAATTTATATCAAACATATTTCGTGTGCAGGTAGTGAACCATTTACTTTTTTTCATCAAATAAGAAATTGGCTAGTTTCTTGATTATGTAACGAGTAAACTTTTGTTTGCAGTTTTACTGCTTTCGTTTTTCTTCATAAATAGTGAGAAAATCTCGAAAAATTTTAAATCTCCAAAATTACTAACATTTGAATTTCCATGAAATGATCTGGAATTTTTGCTGTGTATTAAGATATTCAAAAAGCAGAATTGCAGAGCATTCAATAAATATTTCGACGAAAAAGTACATAGGATGTGAGAACTAATTTTTTCTAATTTATATACAGTTATGGTCATTAATAAATACAATATATAATAAAATTAATATCTTAGGACTTCTAAATGCAACATTATTTCTTTGAGAAAAAAAAACGAGCTTGATATGAGATGTTACAATTTTATAGCAATTATTTTTACATTGAAAAGTTGAGTCGTTTATCTCGACGTGCCTTTTTTTCAAAATTCTGTTTGCTACAAATTGTTAAAATTTAGTCACATTTTATTGTAATTGCATGAAAACTTTTTCTGCTCACTCTCAAATTCATGCTTATTAGACTTGAGAAAGGGTTTTGAAAAATTTTGTTTAAATATATTTAGAAAAAATATTTGTAAAGTAAAAAAAATTCCACTAAATTTTGATCAACTTTTTTACTCAGAAACGAATAGATATCTAAAATTGGATCCCTAATTCTGTACTGTGTGAGGTTCCTTTAAAAAATTTCGGGAGTAAAATATTGAAAATTGTCTTAAAAGCATTTTTTAAAAAAGGTAATATCTTTAAAATTTAAAAATATTTATATTTATAACTTGAAATTGGAAAATATTTTTGAAATTTATGTTTATTCACTGTTTGCATCTATCACAAATTGAAACTTGATTTTTTGAGCACCGAATCCCCTTCAAACATTGGCGGTTTTTTTAAATACTCTTTTACACTGCTTAGGAAAATGCTCTACTTCGAGGGAGTATAAACCAATACTTTGTAAACCGCTACGTGCTTCGTTCTAAATTTGATACATATCTTCACATCCCAAACCAAAAATTTGTTCCGAATTTCCTTCAAATAATTCATTTGAAACTGTCCTATTCATTTGCATTCAGTCGGTTAGATAAGACTTCCTCAGTATTAATAGTAAGTTACAATTTTAGAGTAAAGATAGTATACCAAATTTAATCCGTCTAATTCAAAGCGATTTGAAACGTCTTCCCAGATAGGCATATTTTAAAAAATATTATACATCTATAATCATGGAGGTGTGAAATGAAGATTTATCAAAACTGGATGGCCCTTTTTATATTTTTTTTGTATATTTGAAATTTGAGAAAGTGAAAATACTTTTCTGAAATTGATTTAGATTAATTTTCCCACCGATAGATACAGAAATATTCGATGGATATAATTTCATTTGATAACCTATTAAAGATGGAATTAGTTTGATTTTATAATGATTTTCATAGACAAAGCAGATCAATTTGGTTTTCATATTCCAAGAACCATAAAATTTTTGTTTAGCTGTCGTCTTTTGAAATTCATGCTTTCTAATCCTAAAGAATGTTTCGCTACGTTGGATTAAAGAATTTTCTAAAGAAATTTTTTCATTTCGTTTTTAGAAAATTTTCAATTCATTCCAGCTTTAGTTCCAGTATTATTTTCATAGGCGAACCAAAACAATTCCAAATTCAAATTCTAGAAAAATCATGTTTCAAGAAATGCTGAAACAGAATTCTGCTGTTTGAATTTAGATAATCTTTCGCTTTACATTCCAAAATCCATTTGCATTTGTAGGAATATTAGATATCCAATAGCACAATAAGGAATTATTAAATTTATTTTTAAAACAATATTTTAGTATGAAAGGTTCTGTTTTTATGCCATTTCATTGAATAACAAATAAAATCCAAATCTTGGGCATCATTTATGGATAATATAAATATTTTTGTTTGTACGATAAACAAATACAGAAGGTTAAAATACAATAGATTTTTAGATTGCATGATTGTTGAAGTTATTTTCACAATGGTGTTATGGCTGGATAAAAGCCATTAGTAAGTATGTAACTTTTTGGAGATTAAAATTTAAAAATAAAACAAAAAAACAATGTATTGAATGCAAAAGAGGATTGTGGAAAGTTAAAAATCGGAAACGTACATTACTGAAAACCCAAAAGTATCGGAAAATTTCATTGAGATAATTTTTTTTATTTGCAACAAGTAGAATAAATTGAGATGGAAATTAGAACAAAGAATTCCGAAATTTGCATTTTTGACAAAGCAATTTTTTTACCACTGCTTTTAATAAATCAGCATTACGTCCATTAAAAATTATATGAATCTTATTTGGAAATTATAAGCAAGAAAAATATAAATCCACTTATTAAATATTAGCTTACTTTTACCCTATTTTGAATTTATCTGCTATGAATTTATTTTCAAATCACGCAATAAAACTGAAATTGAGAATTTCTAAAAAGAATTTCTGCACAGATTTTTGAGAGCTCTGTTACCTTCCGGCATGCCTGTAAGAATAGAGGATTAAAAAAATCGAAAATGCGGTATCCATCAATTTTGTTCACAACAAAATAGAGGGAAGCGATGTTTTAAAAAAGTGAAACAATATATCCTACTTCCGATGGAGCTGTGCCAAACATAGTAGTATACGGATAATGATAAAAATTAAGACAAAAATCTATGCATAAAACAAAGTTGAAAGTCTAGTGAGTTACATCATTTATAACTCATAAATGGATGTGCTTATTTTAATAATATTTGGGTTTTTTTTAGATTCGTGTCGGACAGAATAGCATCATAAGCATTAAAATGCTATAAAAGTTCACGGTAAAAGGTTTTGATCTTAGAGGTATTTCTAAAGAGTTGGTAACACAGCAACGACTATGAAGTAGGACAAAATTACTAACTAAATGGTTTGTTGTTTTTTTTACAAATTTTATTACATCTTCGTAACAATATTAAAAACATTTTAGACTGAAAGTCCATCAAGTAAATTCGAGCTAAGCCCAGCTAGGGTTAAAAATAATTTCAGTATGTTCTTCAAATTAGTGATCCATTAAAGCGTGTGAAATTATTCATATTCAAATAAAATATCTTATTTACGAGAAACGTCTCTGGGCCGTGTACAATAATAAAAAATTATAATAGATAATATTTGATCCGTTACAATGTATTTAGTCAGCATTAAAAAATTATGTAAAGTGTCATCTTATTTCCGAGAAACGTTTCCGGATAAGAGTATCAATATGAACATTAGGCTTCGAAACATTGCAATTTTAAAATAATCGCTACTACTAAAAATGAAATAGAATCCAGCCTCTATAGATTCAAACTACTTTCTCAGTTTTTTGATTGATTGGCAGACGATTTTCAGCTTTCTTTTGCTTCAGAATGAACTATGACAGTTTAAATTCATTTCTATGATTAAAATATGAACAGCCGATTATAAATGTTGTAAATAAACTGTTCATTGATTGTTAGGTGGTATGTAGTTCGCCAGGTCAGCTAGTTTTAAAATATGTACATTTTAATCATTAACATAAATGTAAAAGAAATTTTAACATCTAATATACAATCAAATCATTCATGTTTAATAAATGAGGACAACTGGACTTCTAAAAACGGAAGACATTAGGATGATTATTTGCTCTAATAGTAATTAAGGAATATTATTGACATTAAAAGTGATTGACTCCGAGATTTAAAATTTAGACTTATAGTTAAAATAACAGTAAACTATTTGATAATGAAGTACATATTTACAAAAAAAGTAAATTTGAGAAAAATATGCGAGTCCAATACAGAGAAAATCCTTGAAAAATCCGCGACTGTTACTCCATTTTATAGATATGTAGAGTTGAAGATCAGACAAATGGATTGCTGCGTTAAACAATGATATCACTGATGTGGGCATTGACATTCTGTAGCGACAAGACCAAGACAACGAATTGAGTTTGTGTTTTATGACTCAAAAGCCATCTGTGACTAAACTGAGTAACACTCGTGGAAGTAAATTATTGCTCGAACAACGAAACCTGACGCGAAATCCCTTCCTACTCAAAGATCCTCTAAATGAAGGAAATTATTATAAATGACTGAATTATTTAAAACTAAATGTTTTATATAAATGCTACAAAGTGCATATGTCATAAGTAATATATAAAGTATATATATAAAGAATGCTGCATATAAATATATATCCAGCCACATATTTTTACTGGAGTAAGGCTCTTTACTTTAGCTCCAGCAGTTAAGATTAGCATTAAGCTTATAAATATACTGGTGATTGAATCCAATTAATATACTCTATTCAACTGAAAATCACGACAACAGATATTTCAATGGCAAAGAAAGGACAATGAATATGCTGGAAAAAATATTATGGTTACCTTTGTTGCTGTTGTCATTTTTCCAAATTAAATCATTGGTTTAAAAATGTAGTTGGGGCTGTACTAAAACTAATTGGCTTGTTTTATCTTTTGCTCTCCACTAAAATTTTCAATTTTCACACTTAAGGTATTTTCCACTTTGTTGACATTCTCAGTAAAAGCATAATATCATAGTTTTAATTTTTAATTTTAAAGAATTTTCAGTTGCAGAATAAACCTATAAATCTGTTTATTCAAAGTAGTGTAAAATTAAAGAAGGAAAATTAGATTTTCATGTTGAGATTTGAGCATACAATTATACAAATGCTCTGAAAATTTCCATAGCCATCAAATCAATGATAGTTCTCATTATATTGTACTTCAATGATTGAAACATGGAAGATAACTTTCCTTAGAAAAAGTAAACATAATAGAAATTCAGTGACATTGGTGGAACTTATTCCTCTAAATCAGAAAAAAATAATTGAATAATTTTCCGGTGTTTAAACATTTCTCATCTTATCTAAATCAGATAGCCTACATTTCGATTTAACAAAAATGAATATAAAGAAAAAATGCATGTTTTTAATATTCAGAAGATTATTTTAATCAATAATCCCAATTTCAATCCTTATATACTGAAAATTTCTTGGAAATCAAAGCTATACAGGAAATTATTCAATATAAAGGCATTAATTAAAAGTTCTAATGGAAGAATTTTGCATGGAAGTGTAATATTTTTCAAATAGAACTTAGAATACTTTCATTTTATTGAAAAACAATTTTCTAAACACTATGATAATAATTGGATTTAAATTTCAAAATATATCTACTAATATAGGCTGAAGAAATTCAAAATTCTGTGATTAAGAAAAAATATACAACAAGAATGTTAAGTTAATATATGGCAAAATTTCCCTTAATGAGAATTCTTCCGGGTTTTAGCTATAAAATGTAAAGTACATCGAGAAATGAGACGAACTTAGACAGTTTTAGGCTAAACAGAGCCGTCCTAGGAATGCGCCTGCAAAATTCTCCAATTACACGCACGTATTATTAAAGAATCAAATTCATGAATTTATAAAATTCGATTTTAAGTTATATCCTATAACTGAAACAATATCTATTTGATAACACCTGAAGTACATGGACCACTTCTAAAATATAAAATGCATTGCGTGTGGAGTCTATCCCATGTCTTAATGCAGAGGTGTCCAAACTTCTCGCGGCATGGGCCGGATTAGATCCATGTTATACGGGCCACATGTATATACAAATTAAAAAATATCATTATGAGTAAAGTAGCATTTAATACTATTAATTAATACTATTTTATTGTAACTTGAAAATACAAAATACTAAACAAACAAAGTATAATTATATAATTATTTTATATAAATTGAAATATTTTCATGCAACTTCTAATGCGAATGATGAAACTTTTTTTTTGTTGTTGAAGAATGTCTTTATAGTTGGGATCAAAATTTGTTACACCAATCATAAGCAATGACTGCAAATGATCATTAGATAAATTTGCTCTAGTTTTGATTTGAGATACTTCATTCGAGAAAAAGTTTGTTCGACACGTAAGTAGTCCCAAACATTGAAATGAATTTACGAGCAAATTTCTTCGAATTTGGAAACTTTTGCATCTAAATATTTATAAAAATCTATTAAGTTTCCTTCCTTGTATTTTTCCTTGATTTGTTCGTTTGCTTGAAGATCAGTAATTTCTATTTGAAGCTGGCTTGAAATTTCAGCAACGTTGCAATCAAATGGATTTTGGAACAGCCGAATTTCTTTTGAATTCATGTCCAAATCAGAAAATCACGCACTTAATAAAGTTCTAGATACGCTACTGTGCGCGTGCAATAATTCCATGAAAACGTTATCGAAATCAAAACGATATTTGTTTATTTACACTTAAGTGCTTCTTTAAGCGAACTACTCAAAATTGCTGATGCTTTATTTACAACAAAACAATAAGACTCTGCTTATCGTCAAAATTCACATGCGTATAACATTTCTTTTATGTTTAAGTTACCGAAATATATTTTTTTTATTTAGTCTTATAACTTAACAGCGCGATAGACATTTGTGTTTGGTCAAGTGCAACAACTCCGTTTTGTTGGCCACGTAGTTTTTCGATATACCTTTATGAAAATGAAAAGGTTTGGGCGAAAACATTATGTTTTAAAACCCTCTACGGGCCGGATAAAATCACTTGGCGGGCCGGGTTTGGCCCGCGGGCCGTAGTTTGGACACCTCTGTCTTAATGCAAGCTTTGCACTTAAGCTCCCCAGATGAGATATCACGCGACGTTATACAAAATACAATATAAAACTAGCTACTATATTGGAATTAATTTTATATAACAAGGCAGACATCTGTATAATTTGGTAATAAAACAGGGACAAATATAATTTTTAGTTTTAATCCTTACAAATTATCATCCAGAAGTATTCAAACATTTAAACACTTTAAGTTAATCGAAACAATTTAGTTCTATATTTAGTTCAAAATAACGATAATTTGTTATTAAATTATTTTAGTAATGCAAAAAAGACATTGCTCTACATTTTAAAAAATTATTTTAAAACGTACAGTAAAAGCTCTTTATTCGCGCTTCCTTCATTCGCGGATTTAAAAAATGCCACCCAATTCCTATATTCGCGGCTAAAAATTTCTTTATTCAACCTACCAGTGTTTTGGGTTACACGCGCTATTTTTTGTGACTGGTTCCGGAATTGTTTTTTTCTGAAGTTGAAACTTATTTTTAAAAAACAGAATTTAGACTTTAAAGCGCTTCTAGTTTTGGACAATGCACCAGGTCATCGCAGCGATCTTGAAACTATGCATCCAAATATAAAAGTGACATTTTTACCTGCCAACACGACGACTTTGCTTCAACCTATGGACCAAGGAATAATCCAGTCCTTTAAGCTCTATTGCATTAGACGAACCTTCAAAATCATATTGTACAATATGGAATGCAATCCTGATATGAATGTTATGGAATGGTGGAAGAAATTTGACATAACAAAATGCATCGTAAACATAAAAGAATCATTCGAAAAACTGAAGCCACACACATTGAAGTCATGCTAGAAAAAATTGTGGCCTACTTTGACTGCTGAAAATGAGGGAGAATCAGTGCAAGTCCAAACTTTCACTGCAAACATAGCTTAAAGCACGAATGGAATAGGACGAGATGGGTTCTAACAGATTGAATCATTCAGGAATTGTTTGAATCGCAAGACACAGCGATTGAAGCTTCAACAAGCACAGGAAACGTGACATTTAATTTGAAATGTATTAGTGAAGGTTTAAGAATAGCAAATGAGCTTTGCGATTTCTTTATCAACGTCAATGGAACGAATTCTTATTTTTAAGAGGTAAATTGCTACTGCGACTGCTGCGTATCAGTCTGAATGGAAGGAGCTTTTAAAAACTGCTAAGCAAGAGAAAATGACAAAATTCTTCAAACTATTGCCTAAGACTTAAGATAATTAATCAAAATGTGCAAAAACTTCAATTAAAATGATTTTTATGTATTGTTTTTCTTTATTTTGTCACCTAGGAACGTATCCCCTATAATTCTATATAAATTGCCACTCCGTATTCACGATTTCTGCATTCGCGGCATATTTATGGAACATATACCCCGCGAATAAAGAGCTTTTACTGTATGCTATAAAATAAGCTTTACAGAATATATGATGTAAAATAAACGTCAAGAAACAAAGAATAAAATTAACCCAGAACCTTAAGAGCTTCTTAAATTTTTGTTTAGTTTATATAAAAAAATTAATTAACTAAGCCTTTAAAAATTGTAAAATGGACCTTATTAAAATTTTCAAAGATATTTAGAAGTTAAATATACTCAATCTTTAAAACGTAACTATGAAAAATCTTGGCATCTAATCTAATAAACATTAAGAGTCATAATTTTATAAATAAACTTTTACTTCTGTTAAGTTTCTCAAATATATTTTCAAGCAATAGTCTAGTTCTGGCTGCTGCCACAAACCTTATGTCATAGTAATCTAACAATTGATTTATCTTTCGGAAAACTAGAATAAAAGAAATTTCGTGGGAAGTATGATTCAAAATATTAAGTATAAACAGTAATATTACATTAAATTAATTAATATTAAGTTTAACATTAAAGTAAGTAGTATGTTTCGGAAAAAAAATTGGAGTAGCTCAATCCGAAAATCATAGAATCTTGTTTGGTTCCCAACTGCAAAGACGACACAAAGTATTGCCCTCAAATAAAATCTTTAATAAATGAGAGCTTATAAAAAATGTTAAATGGATGGAATTTTATATTGATATTTGAACAATTAAATATATTTTTTTCAATAGTAATTCAAAATTAATAATCAGTACTGCTTAAAATGCCTTTAAATCATTTCACTATTTCTTAGAATATAATACTGCATCCTATTTGACAATTTAATTCCAGTAACACCAATATGAAGCAAAAAATAATAATGGACCCTCTAAATGACTAATAAAAAATACTACCCACTGCCCCCGGAAAAGGGCTAATAAAAATTACTGATTTGGAGAAAATCGTGAGGTATTCAAAAAATAGAAAAGGTTTGAATTGGTTTTTATGTTTGTTGAGATCCGAGATAAAGAATGTACAATACGCATTCTTGTAACACATGAATTGTTGCTTCCTATAATATGTTTCATCAACATGCAACTATTTTTCCTCTTTCACAGTTCCTATTAGGTTTGTCTTGGCAAACTCAGACCAAAATCAGAATATGGCCCCAAATCAATTCAAAATAAAAAGCAACATATTTTGGTAGAGAAGCCAAAATATGCCAAAGCCGTTTTATGATGAATTTTAACGCGTGAAATGCATTCATTTCGTATATTTAAGAAAATAGATTAAATATAGGTATTTGAAAATATACCTATTTCGTGAAATCCTATTTTTTTAAAGCTTAGTGCATTAATGCTTATCCTATTAAAAAAGAATAAGATATTGAAGTTAATTTTTTGCATAAATTATACTAAAATCAAGATTTTTATCGAAATCAAACAAAAAATCTTTAGTTTCAATTCATTCTGTTTTATTTTAAAGACGTAATTTCGTAAATACTTCAAAAAGCATTTTAATACTAAAACTAAATACGAAATTGGCGGGGGAACGGGTGAAGTATATGCTGAAAGTTTTGACAGAATATTTATGAATCTTATCATTATTTTGTTTTATATTAACTATTTTCCACTTCACTTGCAGAAATAAGGGTAAAAGTGTAGAATAGTGTGCCCCTTGCTGCGCCAAGGATGCCAAGTCGCCAACCAAGATGGCGGACAAAATAAACAAACTGCTGCGCGGAACAGTTATGGTTGCCATTTCCCGCCTTTTCATTTAGAATGTTTATAATTATTTTTTAATACTGCCCGGTGCCTTCTACAGAAGCCTTCGGCCTCTGTAGAAGGCACCGGGCAGTATATTTTAACTTTAAAAAAACATCCTAGGGCTTCGCTTTCATACGGAGCGGGAATGCAGTAGCTTCGCTAGCAAATTGAACAGATGGACGGTGTGGATTAAGGAATAGCGCATAATAATATTACCAGAAAGAATAAATAATATTATAGGAACAAATATTATACAGAATTTTTAATATTTAATGTACTTACTTGCTTTATTTAATCTTTTCATAAACACTTAACACTTCATAACACTCAAAGCATTCTTTCCAAGCCTCATCAACTCATTAAAAAAATATTCCAATCACCCTTCATCCATTCAGCAGGTTCGAAATAGTGCCTAACATCCCAACTACCAAATATCCACTCCTGTGCGATTGCAGACATAATAATATTTCGAGGGAACCAAACGTTGGAGCACCAAAAAAATTAGAGAACTGCGAAGAATTCCATGACAGACTTCTTTTAATACAAAAACGCAGACGATTTGCGAATTCGCATAGTGGTAATTAAAAGTGTGAAAACGAAATTATTTTTTGTAAATATTAACACAAAAAAATGAAATAAATGTTATTTTAATTAATATTAATTTTATTCTAAACTTTCTTTGTATAATAAATTTTAAATTAAAAGAATAATCAAAATTTAAATCATCTGAAATCGATATTTTAAATATTAAATTTATTATAAAACAGTTGTAGTTCCTGAACAACTCAACTATTGTAAAAACTAGTAAACAAAACAGAATTAGGGTTACTGTAAGAAAGTTCCGTTGGGTTGCCATATTGGCGATAAACTCGGGGGCACACCGTGCTACACTTTAACCGAAATAAGCCAATAATATTTTATCTGCTCAAATCTGTTGTCAATTTTGAAACAGAAAATTTTTGAAACATTCTTTATGAATAAAATTCAAATTTGTATTTTTTGTACATTTTTGGCTTAGGAATAAAATGGATGCGAATTTTTCAGAAAAGTGTCACCTTTACAAAATAAGTTTCTATTTTTGAGTTATATACGGAATATAATTTCTGAAAGGAAATATCTTTACTGGAGATATTTTTAAGATAAATTGATATCAATTATTGAACAAAACAGATATAGAACCGTATTTTTAAAAATAATGATTTTTTCAATTTATTTTATTTATTTAATTTCTTTCTGATTTATTTTTGTATTTCCACTAATTTTTTTTGTTTTATATTGTGTTTGTTCTAGCCTTGATATGGGTTTAATTTCCATTTACTTATATCCTTAAAACAAATAATAAAATACGATTTCGTCTATAGATAATGGAAAGTTCTGTTTTCTCTAAAAACTCATACACAAGAGAAGTAAACTTCAGCTAAGAATACCACAATATTTGTATTATGTCGTATATAATAGCTTTATTTTCAATCATAAAAAGTTTTTTTATATATTTTTCCATTAGAAAAAACGTTGCATACATGTTATAAACGAAAATGTCAATGTTAAGAATCATTCAGATGGAATTCTTTTTGCGTAAACAAAACTTTCGAAATCCTATCCTAAATAACAATTCGAAATACCTGTAATATAAAGAATTTATCCTTTATTTCTGCAAAAATTATAAAATTCATCATGATAAATTTTTAATTATATTATCAATCATAACTGACAGCAAAGTTATGAAAGAAGCCATCATTAAAAAACTCAATAAATATCAAAGTCTTAAAGAAAACCAAAAGACAAAATTAGCATTATTCTAATTTCACACTAAGAGTGAAAAATAATCAAAGCACGCTATCGCGCCTTAGAAGATCCTCTTTTTATTTTCATTTCGTTTTTATTTTTCTTACTTACATTTAAAAAAATTTAGTTGTCATGTTCAAAATAGTAATTTTTCGATTACTTAATGTCATCTCAGCAATATATATATTCAATATATCCCACGTAGAATGACAGTTATAAAAAAACTTCTTTAAAATAAAAAAAAATAGTGTATTTTAATTTTTATTTTGTCTGCAGTTAAAATGGCAACATAAAATTCAATTTTGCGCAACAAAACTTATAAAATATGTCTTTAATAGATACTCGATTGTAGATTCGGAAGAAATTCAACTATGCGAACAAACTAGAAAGTGGGAAAAAAAACAAAATTATGCAAAAGATAAATTTTTTAAACGTTTTTAGCACATTTAAAGAGTATTAACATTTATCATATCATTGTAAATATGCACGACTCGTAATGTAAATATGCACATTATCATTTTCTAGAATAATTTAGAAATCTATATAAACAGTAGTTTAAGAAGAGAATATAATTTTCAAACTTTAAATTTGAAACAACTGCAATGGCTATAGAATTTCCGATTATGCATGATTCAAATCTTTTATAATAAACGAGAATTTTAGGTTTACAATAACAAAAACTCATAAAAGATTTCAAACAAATTTACTTATAGAAATACAAAATGTTTTGCAACCAAATTACGTGATTATCAAAAAGAGAATATCCTCACTATACAAATAATATAGGTTGTGCAGGTGCGAAAATTCTTATTAAAACCTAAATAAATAATACAGACCGGTATCAACAATTTATTTCAAATAATTCGCGTTTTTAAATGCGTCCTTATTTTGATGCTCCACCTATTATCTATAATAAATTAAACTATTTCAATTGTTCTGTTAAAGTCGTTTCAACGCCTTATGTTACATAAGCTACATTATGTTTTTAATTCCATAACAAAAATCAGTTAAAATTACTTATTAAATAAAAGGTTTCAGCTTATGTAATGAAAACACCTTTAAAGCATTCTCTTAAGAATATTCTAAAATAGCATGCTAAAATATTATGCAATCCTACCTGACAGATGACCAACACTATTTTCTTGAATGGAACCATAATTTTTCCCCAAGTTTTTCAAAGCAAGAAATTCCTTGGAAACACTTTCAGTAATACTTCTCGGCATGTTTCCACAATTCTAAAAATCGAAATTTGGACTTTTTTCTCAAATGAAAAGTATTAAAAAAGCAGTTTTCTAACAACACGCTGTCCTATACTCTACTTCCACTTCGCCAGTTAATACACGAACGAACTAAAGCCATAGAAGTGCTTTGAATCACGTGTCTTCTTCTTTTACACGCGCAGTCGACAAATCGCGGGGAGACTTTTGATTGGTTACAACAGTCGATTACGTCACATGGAACACAGAAAACTCGGCAGAAAAGGAAGAGTTACGAAGCAAATTGAAATCACGGAGAGAACGGAACACAAAATGGAATATTCCTCTCTCTTTCTCTCTTTTTTTAGTCTCTATCCAGAAGTAAAAAGAAGGTTCGATTCACCGATTAAGCCTAAAATAAACGGAATAAGTTTACTGCTCTGATCTGATTAAATGATGTCGAAGGCGTTGCCATTACTTTTCAGGAAATAACGGTCTTGTATCATGAAATGAAAGAAGTTCGGCTTAATGGCAACACATGCATTAAAATTCCATGAGACGGAAGAATGCAGTCTCATTCATTGGATGAAGAGAATGGCTTTCAAATGATGCAGTAATGGATCTCGTTATCAGCCATATTCAGCATTATAAATGCGATTAAAAGAATAATTTGAGAACTATTGTATTAAATGGCTAGCTTATCATTAAGCAATTCGGATATTTTAATGAATGCCCAGGTAACAAAACCCAAGTTCTTCAAGATTAAAAGTATAATTAGCGTTTTAAATTTTGAATAAACTAAAGTCATTATTTTTATACAAAATGTGGAGTAGAGAATATAAATAATCGATCATCTTTTATCGAAATATAGCAACATTTCTTATTTTAGAATCATTAATATAATGAGGTAATTAATTATTATTTTTAAAAGCAGAAAAGTCCCACTCAATTTCAAGATTCAAACAACAAAAACCCAAATAATTTTCAAATATTTTCAGATAATTATTTGGTAAATTCTCAGATTATAATATATAATACTTCATAGAGTGAACAATTGTTTCCATTGGTATCTTGAAGTAATTATTTACTAGTTTATTGTAATTTTATTGGTTTTTTACCAACATTGTTATGACAAATTTAATAATTTTGGACTGCAATCAGATGACAAGGATGAGACCTGATCCATCTTTTCCGTGCTGCATTTGGCGAACGTTTTTTCGGTACAAGCAGTGCTGATTTTCACACTTGGTATTGAGTTTGGTACTTTTCCATTACATGGGTGCCATAATATTTCTCAAATTTAACGTATAAATTGGTCAAATTCACTTTATTCTCTTGGCGACTTTGTTCGTGTTTTGTTCAAATTGGCGACATTTATTTTATCATTCGCTACGTTTGGCGACTTGACTCGCGTTTGGCTCACATTGGGGATATTTTGAGGCCCGTATAATGGAAAAGTACCTCGGGTTTTAACTGTGCATCCTTTTGGCATCGAGGTCAATACTTTACTGCCAAGCCGCCCTGACACTTAAGTATGCCCCAAAAAAATAAATTTTGTAAAATGTAAAAGACTTCAGTAATACCTGATGTAGAATTTGAAGTTTTTAAAACTCATGTGAATCTTTCTCATTACCGCTAAGTTTTCTTAAAAATAATTTATAAATCAGAAAGTAAAAATACTGCAGGCCCCAAAAAATTATTAAACGATGAAGAACATTATTATTAATTAAAAAACTGAATATATGTATAGCGTACGACGGCGATGTTACTGTAACATAATTTTATTCCACAGTAAATAGACGTTGCAATTACAAAGTAAATTTCAAACAACAATAAAATAATAGTGATTAAACTCAATCCAAAAGAAACTATATTGAAATGCTTGCTTGTTTGCAGCAACAATATGTAATAAGTAACCTATTACAAATAATATTTGCAAAGAGATACATTAAGGTGATAGAAAATTTACTCAAATATTGACGCTTTAATGTCAGTCAAGTTGGGGAAATTATTTTTTAATGAAATCTAACCTCTAAAATTATCTATCATTTTTAAATGAATCACATTCTAATTATAATAAGTAAAAAATTATGCTTAATTGAATATATCGAAGTAATAAATAAATTATCAGGTTCATATACCTTCTAAGTTTTGCGGTATTGTAACTTCGCTTCTCCCATATTATGCAGATATACACTGAAGTGACAAAAATCATGGGATAGAAATATGCAAATATACAGATGGCAGTAGTATCACAGCGAAAAAGTATAAATGCGCAGTTCGTTTTCCAGAGCTTTCATTTGTGTTCAAGTTATTCATGTGAACAGGTTTTTCGTGATTTATGGCGGCACGACGAGAATTAACAGACTTTGAACGTGGAATGTTAGTTGGAGCTAGACGCATGGGTCATTCCATTGCGGATATCGTTAGTGAATTCAACATTCCGAGATCCACAGTATCAAGAGTGTGCCGAGAGTATGAAATTTCAGGTATCACATCCCATCATGGACAGCGCAGTGGGCGACCACCTGCACTTAACGACCGAGACCGCCGACGTCTGTGTAGAAGGGTCAATGTTAATAGACACGCAACACTTCGTCAAATAACTGCAGGAATCAATGTGGGACGTACGGGGGACGTGTACGATAGGACTGTGCGGCGAAATTTGTCTTCCTTGGGCTATGACAGCAAAAGACCGACTCGAGTGCCTTTACTGACAGCACGACATCGCCTGCAGCGACTCTCCTGGGCTCGTGAGCATATCGACTGGTCCCTCGACCAGTGGAAAACCGTGGCGTGGTCAGATGAGTCACGATTTCAGTTGTTACGAGCTGATGGTAGAGTTCGAGTGTGTCGCAGACCCCACGAAGCCATGGACCCAAACTGTCAGCAAGGCACTGTTCAAGCTGGTGGTGGCTGCATAATGGTGTGGATTGTTTTTACATGGCATGGGCTCGGTCCTCTGGTGCAACTGAACCGATCACTGACTGGAAATGGTTATGTTCAGCTGCTTGCAGATCACTTGTAGCCATTCATGGACTTCCCGTACCCACACAACGATGGGATTTTTATGGATGACAATGCGCCATGTCACCGGCCCAGAACTGTTCGCGGTTGGTTTAAAGAACATTCCGGACAATTACAGCGCATGATCTGGCCACCTAGATCGCCCGATATGAATCCCATCGAACATTTATGGGACATCATCGAAAGGTCCGCTCGTGCCCAAACTCCTGCACCATCCACACTTTCACAATTATGGACGTCTATACAGACAGCATGGCTCAATATTCCTGCAGAGGACTTCCAACGACTTGTGGACTCCATGACACGTCGAGTTGTTGCATTTCGCCGGGCAAAAGGAGGACAGACACGATATTAACAGTCATCCCATGACTTTTGTCACTTCAGTGTATAGCTCTTCTTTAATTACCAACAGTGAAAAAATATCACAAGATTTTTTTTTTTTTATTTAATAAATATGGAAGGGAAATTCAAGAGAATAATTTATTTGGTAATTGAAACAAATTTAGGTACCAAAATTCATGAAAAATTTGCATGTCTATTAAATTGCATTGTTAAAAAGACAATTGTTTATATTTTAAAATGGTGGGGTGTTAAAATCGCTCAAAAGTGCATATTTTTGCGTATTAAAATATACAGGTGCCAGTTTTGCTAACTATAAATCAAAGGATTTGGAAAGTGAATCGCCAACACAAACATCCAGAGAGGCATAAAAATTCATCTCTTTTAGATAGAGAGATACTATTAATAAAGATTATTATTATACTATTATTAATATACGTTTATTGCTATTATTTAGATACTATTAATAGAGATAAATCATTATTATTACTACTTCTTAACCGATGTACAATGATTCAAAAACAATATTTATTTAATATCTTTTTCATTCCTAATTACTGCATTCATGTAGGCAATTTTGAAAAAGAAACTAAGCATTACATTTTGTCTTCCTTCTATGAAAAGAAAAATTTCGAAATTCTTGATTAATTTGAATCTAATTCAAATAATCTACTCAATAATAATTTATATGCCTCTAAAAATAAATAATGGTAATTTATTGCTACTAAGAAATCATTCAAGAATATTTATATAAACTTAGTGTTCTCTTTTAGAGGTTTTCTTAAAATCCAGTGAGTACCATAAAATGCTTCAAATTCAAAGGACTATCTTTGTTTTAAATTTCTAAGTATATAATTTAAAATAAATAATTAATTTACTGATAATAAGCTTTTTTCATTCATATTTAAAATATGTTTACTATTTCTATATAAAATTATTAATTTAACGTCAGACATTAGTTTGTTATTCCAAATTTTAAAAGACTATTGATTGTAATTTTAGGAATAACTACTTAAACCATATAACACGAATGTATTTTATGCTTGAACTTCCATAAAATAGTTGAATATTTATTGCATAAACATATTTATTTAAACGTAACACGGATATGTTGACAATCTAATAACTATAAACCCGCATTCATAATGTATTTATTAAACTGGAAATGAACGAAAAGTGGAATGAAAACAATACTTCCGCTTTTATGACTGTAAATCTTTTTTCTCCTTCATAACACTGGCGTAGTAAGGAAAGTTCTGCATTGAAGGCCTCGACTGAGGGCTAAATCAATAGCATGCCTCTCTAAATTTATCATCCGCCATAACCATGGCAGCAAATGTTATGGTCATAGTTACAGTTATCGTTTGCATTACTATAAATATTTATATCGATAGTTAATTGAAAGTTATGACTATTATTTTTTCAACATTTTTAAGTGTGTGGAGTTCGATTTATGACGATGTTTATTGCACTGATTTCTTTTGAATGATTGATTTCTTTTTCTTTCTAATTTCTTTTAATTTTTTATCATTATTGGATTTCGTTTATGAGGAATGTCTGCGCTTATCTAAAAAGAATTTTTGTTTGGAATGCTTAATCATGATTCTTGAAAATTTTGCAAATGTTTGATCATTAGTTTTTTAGTTGAATAAATTTATACATAAACAAATTAAAAGAAAAAATGCAAAATTATATTTGTAGATTTATAAGAAGTACCTCGGATTTTAATACATATATATAATAAATATTTTTAAAAAACATTTGGTTTAATTATGAGATGTTAAATTAAATATATATTTTATTAATCAAATTAAATACTTTATATTTTTACAAATATTAATATTTTACATTATATAAGTATATGAGAGAATATAAGATATGCATACAATGTATAATGCAATATGTGAGATATTTAATAAAATGTTGAATAAAATATAAATCGTAAATAAATTATTTAAAAATAAAGCATTCTGATATTGATATAATCACCATGATTTAAAAATTTTCAAATTGCTTATATTATGTGAAAGTTACTAAATTAAACAAAAAAAAATATTTTGTGTGCAAATTTTGATTGCTTTAAAAAATTCATTATTTCATGGCTCCATTTTTTAAAGTGCTTCAATTAATTTAAAAAAATTTAGAAAATAATAATTAAAGATTAATAGAACAGTAATTAATTCTATTAATGATTTCAAATATTTGAATTTATTGAACTTTTTTTCCTTTTAAATGCAATTTCAACAATTTATATCCCTTTATTTCCCGCCCCAAGTTAGTTTGCAACATGAAACTATACTTTTTATCTATTTTTTGTAAGAATTCTTTGTTTTATCTTAAAATGTTATCATTTTAAGCAAATATTCATATTTTGATTAAAAATCATTAATTTATTATTTAAGACAGTTATATAATCTTTACTACTAATAATATGTATATTCGCTAATAATATGTACATATGTACATTTGCTAATAATATGTACATATATTTTTGGGGCTCCACGTGATAAATCTTTTTATCTAAAGCTGTTCATATTTAGAACAGATATATGGATGTATGGAAACTGCAGCTCAGAAAACGTTGTTTTAATTATAATTAAGAATTTTCTTGGATAATTCCCAAATATATAGCTAGAAACTCACTTCTTATGATTTTTTAAAATATAATGATTGTTTTTTAATCATACAAATGTCATTCAAAAAAATTTTATTACTACCAATGGCATTTTTAAATCATTTTCATGGTGATTTACATACAACAATAGATTTTACTGTTGCAATTCACGACATTTGTTTCATTAAACGTTTAATAACGAAATTTTTTTGAAATATTGTAAATTAAGCAAGAAAGATTTTGCAGTTCACATGGGGAATCAGAAAGTGAAATTATACTATGGTTTAAAAATGAGCCACTATTTGTAATATTTTACACAAACACAATCATGTGATGGGATTCAACTATAGTAAGAAAATGTTTCTTTACAAAAAACAATAAGTATAAAACTGTTACAACAGCACTCTATATTGCCTGTCATAATTTGAAATTTAAAAATGCTTTATTTGGCGAAGCAAGAATACTAAATTATACTTCAAAGATTTGGTTGAAATTAAACGTAGCTAATATTCTCAACGAGCCAGGTCATCACTAAAAATGTTTAGTATTCATATAAAGTTGAATTCCTTTTTGGATGGACGTTGAGAGGGATGTGAAATAGTATAAGATCTAGAACCATTCCGAATAGACTGAAAATTGTTTGATGAACCTAGAAGAAACATTCCTGATTGGTCGACTAAGAAACGGTAGTTAATAATCAACGGAGACATATGGGCAATTTGTTGGCGAAAATAAGCAACGAAAAAAGATTTATTAGTTTCTTTAGCTAGAGTTTTTTGTTCTTTCACCGTTAATTGTACAGTGAGGAAATCAATACTTGTTGCAGATAATTTGAAAACAAGCAATAAAATTTTTATTGTTTTTACTTATTTTATTGCCGATAATGTTTTGAAATACTCTTTAAAATTGTTTCAAACAGTGTTTTACTCATGGTTTGGAGTTTTAGGACATATATACTTGTTAAGCAAAATGTTGTGCCTTTAAAAGAAAATTATAGCATTATTTTCACCAATCCCATAAACCCATTATCGAATGAAATTTCCTGAAAAAATAAAATTTTCTTCTTATAAACTTTGTATAAACAGAGAAAAAGTATGCTTGTTTTCTTCTTGTAAGTTAAAAGCGTGATCATAGGGTTGCAATGCCAATTTGGTTTGTTTGTTAAATTTGGCAAGTTTTGGCTCTTTCACTGTTAAATAATGAATACTCAGCACACTGCAAATGTAAACCAACTCTCACATACTCTTTTCATGTAGTTTCGTTTAACATGCGCTTCAGATGAAAAAAATGGCATGAAATTTGTTAATAAACTTTTGCCTTTAATTGCGTTCAGATTGCATTTTTCTAATCAAAACGCCAGACAGCAATTAATTTGAATCTCTATTTTCTATACAGTGAGAATAAGAATGAGAATTAGCGTTTTCAAAGCTTATATTTAAACGGGCCGGTATGAAATTTATTCTCAACTAATTAAATCAAAAGTAATAATGATCTGAGTTTCAGCGTTGTTTATTTAAACTTCAAAACAATACCAATCTCCAATTTCTACTTTTAACAAATCAGCTAAATAATTAATACTTACTATAAATCTGTTTAGTCGAAGATGAGGCATTTAAAATGTTGACTGTCATGAAATAAACTAAAACTATTATCATGCTCAATCCTTCACGAATGGTTCATTAACATATTAATTTCAATTAAGGCATAAAATCTTGTTGATTTAGAGTCCCCTAAAGTGTCTTAAAAGGATTCAATATATTTTAAAAAATACTAAGTAATTGTCTAAAATCACTATATTTGGATCCTCATAGATTGGATGGGAATTAATTATTATATAATAACCAAATCAAAAATAAGGTTAAATTGCAGAAAAATATGCAGAATGGAATAAAAAGAAGGAAATGATGTATCCAGCCTGACGACTTTATGAAGGTTCACCCTCAGCTAACGATTCAAGGTGAGGATTTTTTTTCTGCTATGGGTCTGTGACCACTCGAGACCCAAAGACCGCAAGCAGATTTAGCTTTTCTCAAGAAAGATTGGTTATTATATTTATCTGTGTTATTTTGTAACGCTCGTTTGTGTTTTATATATAACAGCAATGATGTCCATTAAATAAAATGTATCTTCCTTTTAAAAGTTATTGACTCGGAAAGTTTTATTTTAGAAGTCAGTTTCAAAAATATTGGTTTGATTTTACAGTTTGCAGTTTCATAAAATAATAATTAATACAAGTATAAATATGTAATAAAAATGTATCACCATATTTTCTGTAAGTTAATGAAGTTTACAATGTAAAAATATTGGAAATACAGAATACTGTATAATCAAATGAAAGAAAACAGTTATTATTTAAATATAATTTTAATAACACGACATCGCTTATTATAATTTTATCTATATCCCTTAAATGAAATTATGTTTATAAATATACGAATTTCACGCAAGATTTTTTCATTTCTTATCCTTCACATGATCTAATAACAGAAAGCTCTTGTAATGTCGGGCAATCTGTTAGTCATAAATGGAAAAAAAGATAACCAAATCCACAATTATAAACTGATATAAAAAACCAAAAAGAAATTTTAAGCAATTTGAAACTGCTTTTCGACAGTTTTTACTTCCGTAAAAGTCATTCCCGAAATTTCCTCAAAGCTCCCGCAGGAATGGAAGTGATATATTTGTTGACAAGATTCACCAATTTACTAAAAGGGGGTATCCTCATAAAAGCGTTTTAAAAGCGCTCTTCAAATTCTTTAGTAAATTCAATGTTTTTTAGTGAAAAAAATATTTTTAGCAAAACGGGAGGCCAATTTGTTAAAAGGGATAATTTTTTAACATTTGGATAGTTGTCGTTTAAACTATTTTTTAGACATCAGCTTAAGTAAATCACTTAAAAGGACTTTTTATTATACTTTCACAAATGAATATTGTTCATAATATATGAACAAAAATTATTATGCCTATGTATTTTGCAAACTTCTATAAAATTCCTCTAAAAGCATACTAAATTGTCATTTTATAATTGTTACAATTTGATAAAATAACTCTAAATTATGAGATATTTCATAAATAATTGCTTATAACAATTTACAAAGTTGACCGTTTGATCCTAGAACTACGAAACGAAGCATAAAATTACTTCGGGGCATTTTTAGTTGCCCTCATAGGAAGGATCGTAAAATGTTTATATTAGACTTTTTAACAAATTAAAAATTAATCGAAATAATTTTTTCTCGATAATTTATTTGTATATTATAGCACAAAAACCTTTTTTACTTTAAGAAAATGAAAAGAATTAATTTTTCATTCCATTTTTATTCTTATGTAGTTTCTTTAATTTGAAAAAAAAAACATTCTGAATAAACTAATAACAAGTCTTTTCCTTTCTGTAACAAAACATGACTGCTGAAAAATATTCAAAACAGAATATGCATTTCAAAACGTATTTTTTAGTCTATAGAAACCAATATTTTAATAAATCACCATAATTTTCATAACAAAATTCCGTACCAAATATCATTTATTAAAGTCCTTGCATTTAGCCTGTGGACGTACAGACAGATGGACTAACAACTTTTTTGGTAAATTTTGTTCAAAACGTGATACGAAAATTTGTACAAAATGTAATCAGATTTTGCACAAAATGTTATCACATTTTGTTCAAAATGTGATATATTTAGATGCGAAATCTGTACACAAAATTTTATTTATCTTGGTCTTTACTTTTGATAGTTATCTTCATCCCTTGCACTCGAGAAGCTAACTAAACAACTAGACTTCTAAGAATGAATTTCGTTCAAAATTAGATATATAAATATAAATTTGGTATAGAAAACATATATAAAATTTTAACTATTTAGTTCAACGTTATTTGTGCTCTAGCAAAAAAAAATTTAAAATATGATGATTCTTCAGAATTTCGATTTGATGTTTTTTATATTCCCTATGTGCACACTTTCTATATGAGAATGTAAGAAAGCATTATCAGTTTTTTTATAAAATAGCTTGTGTTCAGATAAAGGCATTTCATTTTCGGTTTGTTTTTATGGCACAGATTTCATCCTTCTGTGCCAAACATTTGTTAAACAGGGTTTTCGAATTGAAATTTAGGGCATTCTATGGAAAGAAAATACAATTAAATCTGACGTAAAATTTGAACATCTTTTAAAAATATAAAAATATTTTAATAAGGGTTATCACCTAAAATGTCATTTAAGTTAAAAACAGTTGATCCAAAATGAAGTTATCGCTGTTTGATATAATTTTGGCATTCACATAGAATATGCTTAACTGTTAAAACACAATTGCATTTATTACAAAGTGGTGCATGATCAAATTGCAAAAGTTGCTTATGGGTCAAAAAGGTGTGGCCTATTCAAAGTCTCTTGACAATGACATCGTTTTTCCTGGGTTGAGTTTTACTTTTGAAACCTTTAATAAATGGAATGGGAAAAACTATCAACGAATAAACTATTTCAAATGCAGCTTTTCATTTTTACTGAACTCGGAAGCAATAATCAGTTAGATAATTACAACAGTCAAATTATAATTATCTGCTTACATAATGTGATGATGTGAGGAAACACATGATGCTAGAAACGCAAGCCGCATTTAACAGATGCGTGCAATTGCAGTACTTTTTTATACATATATTTAGCTATTTTAGTAATGAAGGGGTGTAGAAACGAACATGAATTCTGGCATAGCAAAACTTTTCTTTCAAGGATTTGAACAACTGTTTGATACAGACGTTATATTTCGAATCAATGACCGCATGTAAAATTTTAATCATTTATATAATTCCGCTTACAAGTTATCGTAGTTTCATACATTTGAACAAGCCGATAGTTAAGCAATCAACAAAAACTAACAATTTAATCAATGTTAAATTCAAAACTGAAGCAATTTTTTGTGCTAAAAATATTTAAAATAACTTACCTAAAAAGATGGCAAAAGACGGAAACAGATTGGTTTTACTACATTTCGTGAAACTTAAATAAGCAATGAATTCACTTGTATTTAAAAAACAGTCGCCTCATTAAGAACTTTAGAGATTAATACCTAATATTTTTTCCACGTCTTTATTATCATTATCTAAATAAAATCATAAGAATCATTAAGTGATTTTTTTCTGAGATAGTTTATCACATACATAGTTTAAGTAATAATACAAATTACCATAATGATAACAATAAGGATTCCCAATAATACGCAAACAGTGCTTTTGGAATCAACAATATTAATATATGAATGGTTTTAAAAATCAAAATATTTTTGAATGATGAAAAATATTGTTAAAGCGTTGTTGCAATAAAATTCATTGTTGCATCGTACTTATTGTTGTTTATTATTTACCACATCTTTCAATTGTTTATTTGATTAGTATATTAACGTCCCGTTTTGAAGCAACACGAGGAATATTTTGGGACGGATCTCGTAATTTTGAACCACAGTCCGTTGGCGAGGACGAAACCTGAACTGACACCCGTTCTCCAAACTTCTACACCACACCAGCGAGAGGACACCATAGCTGTCAAAAGAAAGTGTTAAAATAAAGCCTTATTTGCTTAGAGGTTCATATTAAATCTCTTCTATCACCCAGATAGTGTATACGTTTTTAATATTGTTACGAACCTGTGGTTTTGCTTTCCCGCGCTAATACTGTCATCGTAAGGAAGACAGATTGACAGTAATGTGTATTGAATAGTAAGTGGGTGTGACGTCAGAGGTCCCAAGGCTTGGCGACTATTTGGCGATTTAGCAAAGAATTTGGCGACAAAAGGGAAAGTACCTGAAACATCGAGAATTTTCCCGATCCGTTAACTAGGAGCCAAGATCCAGCTAGAACGCTCCAGCTGATTGGTCCAGAAGATGTTAGCCCCGCCTACCACCGGTATATATTTAACCCTTTAAGCGGTCAATTTTTTACCAGAAATGCTTCCAAAAAAGGCATATTTTTTCTTCCACAATTTTACTCATGAGAGAAGAATCAATGAATGTTTCCTAAAATTGTAGAACATCAGAAGTGTCGTCAAATTGAATCGTGTCAACAGAAGGAATACTAGTAAATTTAAATCGAGGACACGGAACAGGTTGGTTTTTCACATCAACCTCGGTAAAAATTCCTGCAGAACTCTATTCTTCATCAGAGTTGAGCTCACTGCACGAATCATCTGAGGAATAATCCAAATAATTAGAAGAAATATCTATATCAGAATGTAGTTCATCATCTAACAAGAAAGTATTTTCGTTTATTCCATCCATAACTTCCATAAGAAAAAACAAGGTTTTAAATTCACAAGCGTTGAATACAGTAGAACAAAAATTTCAAAGAAATATTCCCGCTACAAAGAAAAAACCCGGATGAAAAGCATTTCAGTTACATGGACAAGCCACGCCATCTATTAAAAAATATTAATACTAAATAGTCTCTTTACTATAATGAAAAATACGGGCAAACCAGAGAAGGAAAGGAGAAAATATCGATGCCCGTACGCCGTACGGGCAAACCAGTTGAGGCCAATTTTGGGTAGCACGTACACTGTACGGGCAAACCGCTTAAGGGGTTAAGGCAGTTGGCTGCAGTGTGAATCGAGTCAGTCAAGACGAAGCGGAGCAACGGAGAAAAGGGGAAGGAGATCTGAAGAAGAATCAAGTGGAGTCAAGCCGAAGTGCGGCAGTGGAAAGAAGCCGAAGCTAAACGGCCTAGTGTTCAACGAAGAAGACAAGAAGCGCTGTGGAATTAATCGGGAAGACCTAAGAGAGAGAGGTCTTGAACTGTGGAGTCTTGAACGGAGGACTGCTAATATCTGTGTGGCATATACTGACGAAGCCTGCGTCGTGTGTCGTAGCCCGTTGTGCCGTCGTCGGGAACGGAGCTGTCCCGTTGTGCGAAGTAGTGAGTCGACAGCAAAGGCAAGAAAGATAGAGGAATAGTTCAGCCTATTCTGGAGAGACCCAGGTGGTGTAAAGCGAATCCCTTAAAGATTCCCTCTCCGGCTGAATCCTGTCTGGCTGCTCTGTGAACTGTGGGCATTGTCACTACAGAATTTCTGCCTGTGGACTACTATCTGCAGTGTGCTGTCCAGCGATTCGTCTCGACTGTAAATAGTTATCGTCTGTACATAGTGTTGTGAATTTTTGTCGTCTTTGTGCTGTCCTGTCCTCGTCCTGTAAATAAACGTCTGTGTTGTATATCCTACCAAAGGACTGATAATTCTGTGTGTCATCATCTCACACCATACACAACCACTATATACAAGGTAAAACGAACCTGACGGATTTCAGGATATAGGAAATTCGTAACAATATCTAATTATTCAAACGAATGCTTCTGCAACAATCTATTGTCCAGTATTCTTCAATCAGTCAGTTTGTTATTGTAAACTTTGTTTATCCTTATCCATTATCCTCCCGAACCATGCCAATTATTGGCATCAATCATTGTATAAATCGGAGACTTCCCAGTAAAGTTCAAAAGATGGGAACAAAGAATAGTTTTGGAAAGTTTTTGGGTTATTTCCCATACTACAATTAGTTTACTGATCTTTGAAATATACTTATGCTTACAAACATAATAATAAACATGTAAAATTCGAAGTATTTTACATAAATTTTTAATGCATAATATATTAATAAATTATTATTTCATAATTAAATCAAGTTTAACATAATATATTAATAAATCATATAAATTTGAATTAGAATAAAGCAAAAAATAGATCAAAAATAAATTTAAAGCCAGATAAATAATAAAATAATCATTACGTGAAATGTAAAACAAATCCTTACATGTAAAATTACTGAATGAAGAAAGAAATGCTTTTGAGTGAGAGGTGCAAAAAACGAATTAAAAAATACACTTTACCAAATAAAAAATATTATTACAATAAATTAATTATTTTATTGCATTCTTAGAAAAACTTTTTATCATATGCTTGAAAATATATTCACATCTTTATTCCCTCTTCGATTTTTTTTGTACAGAACCATAAAAGGACATTATTTCTCACTGATGACTTAAATAGGCTACACTGTATTGAAAAAAAAAATCATCTCATAAACATTATGCATAAATAATATGCATTATCTATTCAGTGAAAATATGACATTTTCCCATAAGACAGCACATGATAAGATTAGTTAATGGCTTTATTTTAGTGATTTTATTATTCCAAACACTATAACGACAGAGAATATTAAGAATATATTCATAAATTTTCTTATAAAAAGGATCGGGTGAATGTCTAGAGATGTTTCTTAGACATGTAAAACTGCTAGGACATTAAAAAGAGAAAGAATATTGATCTGCTTTAGCTTTTATAAATTGATGCAAATTCTATATAGGAAGAGGTAACCTCATTTAATGTAATAAAATCCACTGCAAATGCAGACACTGTGCAGGCTCTGTACTTTCATTTAAAATTCTTCCAGCTTCACACCTTCATTCAAATTCTTCGCTCATCTTTCCTGCTCTTGTTATATATTTCTCCCACAAGTTTTGTACCATTTTGCTGTCACTTTCGTTACGTGATGAGTTACTCAAGGGTTCGAATAAAGCAAAAAAAGGATTTATATGCTGTCTTTATCGCTGTGGAAAGATAACTCACTCGTTGTGTTGAGATTTTATTTTATTTGCAGACAGATATGAGTAAAGACTACTTAAAAGGATCAATCGTAATGTTGCAACATTTGGACAACATTTGAACATTTGGACTCCATAACAAAAGCAACAAACAAATGTAAGCAGTTTTTATTAATATGTCCATTAGTTTAATTTTCTTAATTCATTTATATTAACTCCCTGCTTAAAATCAATTTTTCTTAGTTTCTCTCAACACTAGAGCTGTTTTGGAACAGACCTCGTAATTTTGAGTAGCGGACAGATGACTAAGACGCCCTCTGCCGGTATCCTCCTCACCAAGCTTCTACACCACACCAGCGGGATAGCATTTGACCCTAATGGATTTAACAGGGCCCAGACTCGGTTACACGATAGTTTTTTGGTGAAATCGGATGCCGAAACTGAAATCCTCCAGTTCTAAAGTTGAGGTCTAACCACCAGGCCACCGAAGTCTTTAATATGCTCGTTGAACATTTTTGGGTTCTGACTTGATTAATAACAAACTACCAACTAAGGCATACTTCAATTATAAATGCCAGCATCCTGGCATGGGTGTAGCTTGTCTTCCCCATGATATGGGCATCCCGGGTTCGAGTCCCGGTTTGGACATGGTTGTTATTCTATGTTGAATCTGTGAGTAGTGTGACTGTGCTACCCTGTAAAAAGGGGTTATGCAAGTGAATGAGAATTATAAAAGCAATCAAATCGTACTCATGGAGCTTTTTGATGCTACTGAACAAACAAGTGGCTTTTATTTCGGCTTAAATCGTAGACAACTTTCTGTCGGCAGACTTGTAAAGCGCTATGTGTAACAACAATAAATTATTGATAATACTACGAAAATTGTTCTACGTAAGGCAAAAGGAGTCTGATACGTTGGATAAAAGAAAACTATACTTTATTCAGTGAATTTTCTATAAATCATGGAACAAAAATAACCATAAATAGCTACTATCACCCACCCCTTCTGAAAAGGAACATGGAAGTAAATAATGATAAAAGAAACCCACAATAGTAAAGGTTGGAGCTAAAGTGGAGTCCTAAGGATCATTAACTGCCAAGATATCGTCTATAAGAGGTACATCTCATTATCGACATGTAGATATCTGATTCCACACCATTTCTGTACTCACAAAGTTGGGGAGAACCAACCATCAAAATAAACGCTTCTCATCCCCATATCTTTGATGTACGCCTGGGGAAATTGAAACTCAAGAAACAAAAATATAAGCAAGATTTCTGAAAAGGTACACACTGAGAAAAACATATGTGACACAATTAAAATAACGCGGTTTCAATTATTGAAAATTTGGAGGAAACATAAAGATAAATTTATAAAAGATTTAAATGTAATAAAACATTGCCATATCCCCCAAGGCGATCCCAACTGATCACCAATAAAAAAATAATATCTGCTTTTTATCGCTAAAATCCATTTTTTCTCAAAATCAATAAAATTATTTTGAGTATATGGGAAAACAATACCAATATCAAATATTATTCAATTGCCAACACTTTAAAATTTAACCTAATCTGAATTGCATGTTAATTTCAAGTTCTAACTCTAATATGTCCTATAAGTTTTTTAAAGTGGAATTTCAAAGAAACCTAAAATAGACAGGAAATTCAATTTTAGTCCCAAAATTAACAAATCTGACTTTAATAGCATACTTTAGGTACAAAAAACCTATGAATTTTATTTCTTAATTTAATTTAGATTTCACTGCTTAAGTAGTTAATAATATTTTATGAGATGCTTATTATTATTCGATAGCTATAATAATGTGATTCTCTTCATTAAGAACAAGGGTAAAATCTACTTTAATATACTTCATGAGTTTGTTGTTAATATTTCAGCCCAAATCAGTAATTCCTCCCCAAATTTAGCTACGCAATGTTGATTGGTTTACTAATATATTCCCATGCCATAGTTTCTTTTCTGAAGTCGGCATTTTTGGCCCTTTTGGCGATGTGAAAGGACATATTGAAGTAAATTTCAACCAACCAATGAATAAAACGCATCAAATGAGAAAATTTGTTTATTTTTAGTGGAAAAAAAGAGAAGTGGAATCAAAATACATCATGAGTAACATATAGATCCATGCTATTGATAGCTGCTTTTGTCATGTTTCTATAATATCATGTGATTTCACTTTATGCTCACATACTTCATAAAAATAATCACTTCGACTCCTCAAAGAGAACGTCTTGGAGAGAAACTCACAGTAAAACAGTACTGCGTGCAGTATCCCAATAGTAAAAGGATGAAATCACGCACTCTCTGTGGATCTGATAATCACATAAGCGTGTTATCTCTATAAATCTGTCTACCTTCCGGGCTTAATGGTGATTGCAGCAGGTACCTTAATCTCTCCTATCCTCATAATGCCAGTACCATTACCGAAAGTGGATGGAGGTACAAAGTGGAGAAGTATTGCTGATCACTCAAAGCTAACTTACTCAGAAAAAGGATCAGGGCCTTTTAATAAGGGACTTAATATATACAAACGAAATATGTTTAAGTTTAAGCTGCTGTAATAAGATTATGAAGGGGTTATGGTTATACTTACAGCAGGTGATTGAGAAAAATTTATTTTTGTCTGTATTCACTTCACGTTAACCCTTTGCGGTCGTATTGTCTATACATAGGTGTCATATTGGATAAATTTATAATTTATAGTTTCTAGTTGCTTCATTTTTCGCTTTAATGGAAATACTCTCGTGTAAGGTTTACTAACATAAATGTTTTCAAATCAATTACTAATATCTTCTGCATCGATATCTGCATTTAAAAAGACCAAATGTAGTTCGTCATAGCTGTTTTCTGGTTCACGATACACTTATCTTAGTTATTTTCTTTTTACCATTTTAGAGTATTATTTTTAAATATTTTGAGAAACGAAAATGCGTATTTATTTTTAATTAAAATTTGTAAAGTGTTATTTGGAATACTATGAGTAAGCTCCCGCTCATTTTCAACATATTTTTTGCTGCTATTTCAAAATGATGAGCGCCGCTTTTTCACCTAAACATGAGCAGTCCTTTTAGATAAATCGTCCAACTTAATCCTGATAATTTTGTAGAGATAAGTTCTATGTTGTTGTTGTTGTTGCTTCTACTCACAAGTGGTATAGCTATGCTATACAACCTCCAGGAAACTAAAGATCTCTAAAACGTCCAAAAGCAATTGTGTATTCCTTAGAATATCAAAGATATTAAAATGTAATCATTTAAGAATATGGTTTGGGGAGGTTTGATCTGCCTTGCACTAAGGACATTCAGCAAAGATCCTCTGTCCGTGTTGGAAGGTGATGGATTTGGTATGTCCACTCAAAAAATGATAGAGAACCATTTGCTTTTTTCCAGACTGACATCAACCGGGACTCTTACCAAAGTACCAAAGGTGAGCAGGTGGAACTCTCCAAAGAGCACTCGATTCCATCTTTTTGAGGAGGAGATTTCAAAATAAGCTGGTGTTGTATCCCCATGAAATATCCCTGAGACAGTCTTAGCTAAATTATCCGCTATATCATTACCATTTAAACCAACATGTGAGAAGACCCACTGAAAGTGTATAGAATGCTCCACGAAGAGCCTGGCAAAGGGTTTGAGATATTCATGCTTACCTTGTCCCCCACTTTCGCCCATGGAGAAAGGTGCTGTATAGAGGCACAACTGTCTGTTAAAATCCTAATATCCCCGAAGACAATTTCAGAGGACGTATCGATATGTTGAAGTCCATTATCGATTGCGATAAGTTCGAACCTGTTGTCAGGATTTCTAATGAAGAAGTATGGTTGAACACAGATCAGTTGTCAGGATTTCTAATGAAGAAGAACGGTTGAACACAGAACAGTTGTCAGGATTTCTAATCAAAATATCAGTAGCTCCTTCGGGAGTCTCAATGTGCAGGCCACTATCAGATAAAAAAAAACTTATCTTTTTTTTTGAGTAAGTTAGCTAAGAGTCACCAACAATACCTCACTACTTTGTATCACGATCCACTTTCAGTAAAGGCTCTGGCTTTGTGAGGATAGGAGGGATTAAGGTAAATGCAATCACCATTATGTCTGGAAAGTAGACATACTTATGGAGATAACACGTTTTTATGATTATCAGATCCTTCTATTCAAGATTATGTTATTTACATATTTACAAAACGGATTAAAATAAAAGGCATGAAAATAATATCTAATTCCTTTCTTCCATGGCGAACGACACCACCTTTGCTTTCCTACCCTAGTCCTTATTTGTCCTCTTCTTCTTAGACCCTCTCTTGGTTTCTCCTCCTCTGATACCATGTGACCTTTCCCCCTCCGGGCTGGCTTACAATGGAGAAGAGAGTCTTATACTACGCATCTCTAAAGCTTATCAACTTAAAATTAAGATAATTACGGTTGCTTCTGTAGTAGTTGAAACTAGACATGACGACTGGAACTGTAAAAAATTAGAAAGCTGAGAATAGACATAGTACTGTTAAGAAAGAAATAAAATCCTGAAAAGAGATTATATTTGAATTATTACTCTGTGTTTACGTTCCCATCTTTGATGTTAATTCATCACCAACACTTTTTGTCCATTCCCTTAAATTTTGCTTTATTTATTTATCTGCATATGCAGTTCTCCAAGAAATATATTTATCTTCCTTTAGAACGTAAAAAGAGTAAAGAGTGACTAAAAATCAAAGAAATTAATCAACAATTAATTTGTAAAAAGCTTTTCGTAGAAAAAAATCTGTGAATATTTATGAGACCCGAGAGACAGAATTTGCATAATTTTAAATGCCTTTGCATATAAATCTGTTACAATTTCAATCAAGACTACGATAAAATAATCATATAAAAATAAGTACAAATTTTCTTATTAAGATGAAATATATTTACATCCCCTTTTGTAGCAACGCGAATATTTTTCTGAGAAGAAAATTGTTTCTTCGAGGTATGATCAGATGAAAAGGACGATGCTTGAGCTGATACTCGAATTTTTAGCTATACTAAATAAAACAACCGAATCTTTTTCAAACCATAGAAATACAAAGGCACAAGATTATTTGAATGTTTGAGACTTACTTAAACAATGGATCTTCTCCGAAATAGAATCTCAAACCTTGGATCCGAAAGATAATTCCATCAACATATAAGAGTGAAACTCTAATTTTATATTACATACAAAAATTTTCTAGATATGAATTTCCTGGAAAAATTTTAAATAGAACTTCGAAAACAACTTATTTATGGACTTAACTACTCTACAAAATATATTTTCAACAATGGTTTCAAACTTTGAAAAATAACTTTACGACAGTAAAAAAATAAAAATGATTTGTAAATTTGGGAACTCAGCCCTGAAGAAGTAATCTTCAGGCATTATAAGTAAAACAAAAATTTTCGTTCTTAAGAAACTTATTAAAAGTACTCGGAGACGACAAAGTGGATTAAAAACTTAGCAAAAACGTCGGAAGTTTCCCTAAATGCAATTTATGAATTACAGTGGGAAAATTCGATTTATTATAAATGATTTTTTGGGCACTCCAATCTAAAAAAAAATGTCATGTATTCATAAACTCAATTACTAAAACTAATATTTAAAAAAACAAATTAATGTGAAGAAAACCTTTTTAATGAAAATAGTTTTAAAAGTTCGTAGAAACTTTTATATTTAATACGTTTTTATTATATTATATACTTTAATGATTCAATATAATATTTTCCTTGCGTTTTTACTGGATTTTATTATCATAAATCGTCAGAATATTTTTAATCTCAATTATTCAATGTTCGTTTTAATTCGATGCAGTAGAAATGCTTCAAAATATAATTATCTGGATTAATCAGAATCAGCTACGTTTTAATAATCCAATAACTAGATAATTGATTTTAAAAATTAGAATAAAAAACAATTTTCTTAATTGCATTTTTATTTAGTTATTACAGAAATGATTTTTTTTATTTAGCGTACTTACGTACTGTATTATGATGTGAAATGAGGAAATTTAAGAGCATATTTAGATTTAAAAATTTCTTTTATTATTTCTTAAATTGAAGTGCCTATGGAACCACTCTCTTTTATTATAAACATATTATTTTATAATTTAAATCAAAATGAAGAAAACATTTACTGTTTGTAAAGAAAGTAAAGTCTGTGTTAATGTTACATTAGATGCTTAAATAATTAAAGAAATCATTCATTTGTATAATTTTAATAGTTCATTTAGCAAAAAAAATGTCTAAAATAACAAAAGAATTGTTGTATTTTTATTAATTAACATTTATTAAACTTTCTAAAATAAATGTCTAACATTCTACTTCATTTTAATAATTTGAAATTTTTTGAAATCAAAATCGAAGAATTCTTTCAAAAACTTTAGAAATTAAAAACAGAAATTATCTAAAAAATAATAAAAGAAAATATTTTAAAAAAATTATTATTATCACAGAACATTTGAAAAAAATGAATAAAATAAATACACTTTCAAGACTTTCTTTTGAAGTTTAATGTTATAAAGTTATAATATAAAGAAAATTTTCCATGAAGAAGTATTTTTCTTATCTTATATCAATAAGATAAGAAATTTATGAGTTTACTTAATACTCCATTATATACTTTAATAATTTAATTTATATTTTAGGTTTATTTAATACTCCATAAATATTTCTAATAATTTGTTATCAAATGAAAGTATCAAAATTATTTTTGACGATTTAATTATACAAACATTATAAATAATAACAAAAAAGTTTTTCCTATAAGATTACTTTGATAAATTTTAAACTTTCTCTTATTTTCAAAATTAAATTTTTTTAAAAAAAATGTTTTTATCTTGTTTTATTTTTCGAAATAAAATAAAGCATATTTTCATTTTTTTATTAAATATCTTCAAACAGAAAAATGAAAAAAAAAAATAATAATAAGACCATTTCTTTGAAAAATTGAAACTGCCTGAAGCTATTGAAATCGTCTGATTGAAGAGTTGAAGTGGAAATATCAGTAGAATAACAAAATCTAAAACTAAAACATATCAGGAAAAAGCAAATAAATAAAAAGATTTAACTTTATCAAAATTGTCTAGGGCTGCCAATAAAATTATTAAAATAGCAAAACATTTTGGAAATCAATTTCACACAAAGAAATATATTTTTAAAAAAAACTGAAAACGAACGGTTATCTAATTTTTAAAAAAAAACTTTTAGAGATCAGTCTTGTAAAAATATATATATGATAAGGAATAAAAATCGCCCGGTGGTAAAAATAAAATTGTTATGATAAAAAATATTTCTGACATAATATTTATAACACAAAGAAAACTGCAGAAAAAAATAACTTTTGGTTAAGAAAATAAACTGAATAAAATGCCATTCATTTTGAAGAATGGAAGCTCATTATTTTGTTAGATAGGATCATCAATAAATGGGAAAAAGTCAAAGATTCTTAAGCAAGTTTATTGGAAATTTTGGGTGTTATTGGAAAATATTCTTCAAGAGGAAATTCACTTGGTACCTACAAAAAGAATTTCATTGGGTTTTTAAATTATTTTTCTATTGTCAGCTCAAGCGTAATGAGAAGATTCCGTCATATTGATCGAGAAATTTCAAGAAAGATGACTAGATTTTTTATATATATATTTCCCAGATAAGTTCACAAGAAGAAAAATTTACTGTTTTTTCTATCTTTCAATTTTTTTCTTTTTTTTTTCCATTGCATTCGTTTTGAGAATTATTTCTTTTTCATCCACTTGCACAACTGAGATTTAAATATATGACTTTTTTTTATTCTAGATTAAAAAACAGACATTCAAGAAAAAAATTCTGAAGCAAATTCTTTTCTAGTATTAAGAGATTTTTAAAATATTCATTAGCAAATAATTGAGTATAAGGATTTGGATCACGTAAATCAAATATATAACGAAACAGTCATTATCAGATAGCTCTTGACGAATAAACTGCAAAAATAAATGTTTCTCATTCAGTTTTCGCATACGAAATAAAAACATAACAGACGTGATTTAAATATATTTTTATTTTATTTTTGAGAAAAAACATTAAATGCATATAATTTTACTTTCAGGAATTTATAAATTACAATTCCATTTTCGCATATTTTAGATTGAATTTTGCCAATAAGATGTTTCATTTGAAATAATTTTTCAATCATTTTAATCGTAAAATGGGCAGTTTATAGAATTTCGAATGGAATATAATCTTTCCTAATGGTAATACAATATCTCAAATTTGTTTTCACAGATTCTAGAAATAAATGTGTCTAATTTTATTTCTATATCTTCAGTATTTCAATTTTCGTAATTTTTAAAATATTATTATCGTTATACACATTCTAAACAGGCAACACATTAATAATATTCATTTTATAAATTAAGGAAATTTTTTTAAGTTATATTACTCAATAATCATCCAATTTAAAATTCATATTATTATTTTTTACTTGTTCAGAATGTGTATAGCAGTAAAAATACATCAAAAAAATTAATGATATAATGAAATAATTATTATCAGATTGCCTCTGACCAAAAAAGTACGGAAATAAATCTTTCTTTTTAAGTTTTTGCATACGAAATAAAGCATGACAGACGTTTTTAATTTAATGAAATAATTCTTTTTTTATGTTTCGTAAAAAAATATGAAATGCGCTTGATTTTACTTTCCAAAATTTATAAATTACAATCTATTTTCCCACATCTTCGATAGAATTTCGAAAAAATAAAATGTATTTTTTTAGTTAAAAATTCATTTTTTAAATTTTAATCCCAAAATTTACAGTTTATAGAATTTCGAATAGGATGTAACTTTTCATATTGTTAAAATAATATCTTAAATTTTTTTTTCAGTATGCTGCTTAATAATTTCCCGCTGTAAAATAAATATTATTGTTCATGTGTTTAGAATATATTTCACGATAATAATGCATAAAAAATTATGAAATTTTAAATGTATCTCACTCAAGATATAGAGACAAAGTTAGACAAAAAATTAATTCATTCATTGTCACAATAAGAAATTTTTATTTATTCAGAAGTCGAAAAATTTCTCAAGTAATTTTGAAAATTTCCCTCAAATCTTTAGAAAGATATTTTATTATATTTTGATGTATGTTTCCATAGATAACAGATATATTTTAATATATTTCAATTTTGTATAAATTTTCTTCCTTGTATTCTCCCATCACAAGAAACATTCTTCATTATTCGATTCATTCTTTATTATTTTATCAATTTGTGCTCAGTTGTGAATTAATATATCAAGTACCAATAATACATCAAATACTCATTAATAATTCATCATTTAATCCCTTCAAGAGAAAAAGGGGGAAAAATAATTAACTAACTGCTTGCTAAAAATACTAATTATTTTAATTTTATCCAGCCCTTCTATTTTTTTCAATATAATTTTTTAGATGAATAAAACAATAACAAAATATTTTTAGTTCTCAAGAAGCATAAATAAGTTTTTATTATTATTTCAATCACACATATTACTTTGGTTGTTTCCTTTTTCTCAATTAACATATTAAGAAACAGAGTTTTCTAGAATTAATCGATTTAAGATTCTCAATTTTTTTAATAAAAGAGAAAGTCTATGTATAATTTTTTTGTCATAAATTTGTGAAATTAAACAAGAAATTCCTTTAAAAATTGACTGACATTCGAATTTTAAGAAATTACCTTACAGATATTTACAATAAAGCATCATAAAATAATAAACATGGCTATAATATCAATATATACTAAATAAAAAGACAATATTATCTACTAAATAATCTAATTCAAAAAATTCTTCTAAATGATTTAATTTTAAAAAATTCGAAATAATTTAATTTTTAAAAAAATTTCTAAATAATTTAATTTGAAAAATTCTTCTAAATAATTTAACTGTAACAACTTCTATTAAATAATTTATATATTTCAAAACAAATAAAGAATATCTACACCTTAAAGTAAAAGAGATTCTGTAAATTTATCATCAAAAAAGTGAAATCATTTAATAGCAACAATCACTTTTAAGATTTAGTCGTTAAGTAGAACATTAATAGAGATTTTTTTCTCTTACGTATTACATTATTTAAATGTTCCCAAATAAAATTTGAATGGCCCATCGTAATTCCTTTTATGTCTTTTCTTAAATATATTCAAAATGAAACTAATAGAGTTCCTTAAACTTTTTCAGTTTTTAAGCTAATAAAATCGTTTGATTCTAAGACTCTTAAGATAAAAAAGATTTTTTACAAAAATACTTAATTTAACAAAAATAAGAATAAAGGCATATCGAAAGATATTATAATTACCTAGTGTTAAGAAAATAATTTCTAGATTAAACTAAATACTTAAAAGCTTAAATACTTAATGAAATAATAAATAGATATAAAATATTTTCTAAAAAAATTGCCCATCGTTGGTAATAAAATTGCTTGCAAAATGAAAGTAAAAAAATTAACTGAATATCTAATACGACTGTGCAGGAATGAATATAATAACCATAAATCGTCGGAAATAAAGAATAAAAAGCGTTAGAAATAAAAAAAATTAAAATTATTCCTTGATAAAGAGAAACCAATAAGAAAGAGTAGATAAAAAGCCAATTTCGTAAGAAAATAAGATGAAAGAAATTCCAATTATTTCGAAGAAAAGAAGCTCATTATTTTGCAAAATAACATCACGAATAGATGAAGTCAGTTAGAGGATACTCTTAAGTAAATGTATCGAAAATCTTTGATGTTATTGGAAGGTTTTCTTCTGAGGTAAATTCAATTTCTTCTTTAAAAAGAATTTTACAAGTTTTAAGCCATATCTCTGTTGTCAATTGAAGTATAATGAGATGAGAGTATGCTGATGTAGAAAGTAGAATGCAGTCCACAATTCTTTCTGAAATATTTCCAAAATTAGGATCAACATTTTTTATTAGATCTTATTATTTTTTTTTACTCAATATCACAATATTTAACTTCGATGGGTTTTAAATCTGTGATTTTTTATCCACAATGAGTCATAAAAAAATGAATATTTATATTAATCTTAGTGAAACCCCTTTAATAAGTAAAAATGAAATGAAGTTCCAATTCAGATTTGATAAAACATTTATAAAGATCGGAGAATAGCTATTCCAATCACTTAAGTCAAACAGACATTGACTTAATTATTAATGGCTTGCAGTGAACATAGAATGGCCTATTAATTATTCCTTTCATATCGATCCTTACGTTTAACGAATTAAATGACATATGTGGTAACATCAGAAGAGGGTTATTATTATTTATGAAAATCAATGTTAATATTGTCTTATACTTAAAACTCTCTTACTTTTTAATAGAGTGCATCAATGCGTCTTAACCAGAATCTCATTCTAAAAGGTTTCATAAACTTTATTGCAATGCTAAATATATCCGCTCCAAACAGTTAGATAATATATATAACTTTGACCATTTTTTAATGTTGTAAAATGCTTACTTTTGAATTTTTTGTATAAAACAGCGTATCATAGATTTCTATGATACAAAAGGTTTTGATGTATCTTTTGTACTAAATATCTTTTTTAATAAACTTTCTACTGATGTAGATAGTAAAAAAAATGAAATTTGTAAGAAATATGATATTTTGGAAAGTAAAAACATATAGAGGGAAATGACTTTATTGCTAAAAAATTTTTTGCATGATGTATCCAAAACAAGCAGATAAAAAACTTATCGCCTAGTTCCTGAATTAATAAATAAACTATATTTCTACCATCTCTAAATATATTTTTTAAACAATAAATAGTTTAAATGATAAATAGCGTGAAATGTTTACTTTTTCCTCATTATGAAGCTTTTAAATGACTGATAATCATTTTAAATGAACAAATATTTCCAGTAAGTCAAGAACATTGCAAACTATTGATCAATTACATAATTAAACTTGAAGGGAAGTCGGGCATTAGTTTTTAATATATAATTTTTTCAAAAAAAACGGTCGCTCTCCTTTTTTCCATCACCTCTTTTTTAATAAATAATGATGGATTTTAAAGCTTTATTCGGGATCTAGAATAGAATTATACAAAATTGCAGTGTTATGCATACATTTGATGAGCACATGGTACAAATTTGTTATTGTCTTTCGCCAATTTAATAACTTTTTAATTGAAATCATACTTTATTAACAAGCAAATTCTTTTTTGTTCAATATTATATTCTTCTTTGCAGGATATAAATTTCAATTATTAACATGAAAAAATTAATAATTTTCTAAATTAAAATTTTTTTCTGCCAATTCATTTGTTTTTCCTTTGCATTCCTTTTGGATAGCTGATTTTTTAGATTCTAATAGATAGCTGACTAAATTGATTCTTTCAAATTCAAAATTTAAATTAAATATCATTGATTCTTTTATTTTTTGATAGAAAACCTAAGTAAGTAATTGCAAAATAATATCATTTAAATTATATTCATATTTGCTTTGTAATTTTAATTTGGAAGTATTAAAAAATATATAAATAAAATAAATGCAAAGTATATTTTACATTCCGAGAATATCATTCAAATTCTACCAATTTTATAACAAGTTTTTTTAATACATTTAGTATAAATATATTTGATATTAATCATTTTGATATCATTAAATGCAAATCTTTGTTATTTTAAATGCAATATTCTTAACAAGCAATATAAAAAAGCGTTTTATTCATTTATGGGTGGTTTTGTATACAATCAAATGAGTTCGTCTGAATTCAGATAGGATTTTAGTTGTCTTCACGTTCTTTTCTTACTTAAAAAAAGACAAATTTCGTAAACAATCTCAAATTGAGACGTCTGAATCTAAACGACATTCACTAAAAAACATCTTTTGCATACGAACTGCATGCATCATTACAGAGTACAGATAAAGAAAACCATTCCAAGAAAACCCATTATTTAGAAAACTGTTCTGTGTCTCCTTTCTGTCTCTTTTATTCAAAATATTCTGGCATTGACAGTCTACTTTAGTTGAAATAAAAACCTTTATAATAATACCTGTATCTCGTACATTTCTCAAAATTTTAGACGACAAGCATTCGTTATAATTATAATATGTTGAAAACATTAAATTTATAGGATAATACTGACAGTTGTAATCAACTTCTTTGCTTGTAAAATTAAGAATTTTTCAACGACGAATAATCTAATAAATGCAAATAAATATTTTTTATATTCTATCTGACTTTTCATTTTCTAGAATACGAAGTAAAATAAGAAATATGATAATTACCATAAGATTTTCACTAATCTTCACATTCGAAGATTAATAAAACGAACCGCATCACATTCTAACCCCCAATCCACACACACACACACATATATATATATATACACGCACCGGTGCACAGAAGTTTGACTTATAGCTCATATTAAAATGACACTCTCACAGTCGCTTGCACAACCCCGTTTTACATGGGGCCCTTTCACACATCTCACAAACACAAAACTAGGCAAAAAAAACAGTCATTTTCGAACCAGGACTCGAACTCGGGATGCCCAGATGACGGGAAAGGCATTTGGCCGGGAAGCCGGTATTTTGGTCTCTTAACGCGAAAAAAACAGCAAGTATGATATCAAATGAAGGGTGGAATAAATGAATAAAATGTGGTATATGGCTCTACATCAAATTTATAAATTTCTATCAAACTGTGAACAAAATCCATATAAAAATATTTTTCTGACTGATTGCAAGTGAATATGATGCCTGAAAAACATATTATGTGAAACTCAATTTCAGCATCCGACAAATTTTGAGCGAAATTCCATCTGTCTTACATTCATATGCTGGTAAACGTGATTAATCAAAAACAAAACGATTTTATTTAAAAAGGGATTTTTATGTGTTTTTTGTTAACATTGCAGCTTTATTTTAAATTTTAGTTTTAAACAATTCTTTTTACGGTGTTGTGAAACCCAAAACATCCATAAGGGAGACTCTGAAAGTAAAAGTATAAGCAATCGTGGATTTTTATGTTCATGTTCAAAGTTCATTGCTTTTTATGAACTTTCGGGGGTTACTTTCGGGGGACTGTTATAGCTAATATTTTATTTTTAATTATTTTTCAAAATGCGTTCGCTATAAAAAACAAGACTACTTGTAAAGGGTGTCACAAAATTAAAGCAAGATCTGAATTTGTTTCTATTCCTGTAGTAAAGTGTTGGCAACCCTATAAAAAGATCATTCCACAGATTAGAGTTTGCAAAAATGGAGCTTCACATTTATGGGACAGCTTGTTTTCATTGTTGTATAATATTTAAAAAATAATGAAATTTCGGTAACCGTAGTTTGAATACTTGAGAAATGGCCTTCTACATCATGTGATTGAGCACCATCAGATTTCTTTTTATTGTGTTATTTTAGCTTTTAAATAAATCTAGATTTTTAGATTTAAAAAAAATAGTTTAGTCTCTATGATGTATTTTATTGCCAATGTATTGATTAATGATTTAAAAAAATCATCAATCTTAAAACAGCAAAAAAAATGAAAATTCAAGTCTTTTTTAAACTATTCTAGAGTGAAAAAAAATCCGTTACTATCATTCAAGAATGCCTCTGAAAAATTATTTAAAACAACATGCCTTTGACTTAGACATTATGTATTAGTAAAAAATTTCGCAGTTGCATAGTGTATTGAGGAAGCGTAGCTCCGTGAAGATTTTATCTCTAGAAGTCTTTCCTCCTATAGATAAGACCACTCTAAATATCTGAGTAAATGGTCTTTCTCCTCTGACATCTTCCTCTGGAAATAATCTTAAAAGCAAAAAGCACTTTGATAAATCAAGCTTAATTCATTAAACAGGTGCTATCTTTATACAAAGTGTATTTGGAAGTCACACAATAAATTAACTTGAAAATATTCTGACATATTAAAGGATATTTTTTGTTTAAAATAACTTTTCTTATAAACTAATGATAAATTTTAGTTCTTTGAAAATATTAAAGGAATATTTTCCTGTATATTCATAAATCGTTTCAAAAAGAAATCTTAAATTATCTTAACAGATTTAACCAAAAGGCATAAAACAGGTCGAAGAGGTTTAATTGAATAAGTGAGGTAACTAAATACAATTAATTAAAATTTGTTGTAACGAATTACAAGAAATACAATAATTGAAAACAGTATAAGTTCTGGCAAAAGTGCGTCGATTCAGACAGTAAATCACAGGTATTCAGACATTTGAATTCTCGTTTTTCTCTTTGTACTACTTCCTACTTGCTGCTGTATCTGTCTGCTCACAATAAATGATGGAGTTACTAGCTCATCGGGGATGTTGTACATTTGTGGAGGAGTTTTGTACATATTAGGGAATGGCATTGCACTAAGCCATTCTCTAATATGCTCTTTTCTTTTGCTTAATTCATTGATAAAAAGACCCTTCAAAGAATTGCTATTTCATTAGCAATTTCATTTTTAATTGTAAAAATGATATTTGTTTATTCCTGAAGTTTGCGTCATTTTAGAATTACCCTTCTTCTTCTTGCATACAGCCGGCCACCCCTCCACCACTGAATGTAGCAGTATCGACAGGATTTAGAATTGCTCTGTGTAGGAAAGTATTGCCATAAGGGAAGATGATCGTTGGGAGGGAAAATATTCAGTGACAACCAATACATTTTTGTCTTCCTTCATGACTAAAATTTCGTTGTCAATGCCATTGACCTAATCAAAAAAAAAATACAAATTGAGAAATAAATTCAATGGAACTCTTTAACTTAAGTGTTAAGCTTTGGTAAGATTTTTTTAAACCATGAAATACTTTTCTGCATAAAACAAGTAGAAAAAACTTTTATGAAACCAAAATGTATCAATTAAAACTAATGATCTAATGGTGTTTTGATAATCAGAAGAAATATAATGCAATTTTTATCCATTTCAGCTAAAAATTAAACAAAAACCTTTGCGTGCAATATTCAATCGATTGCGTCATTCAAAATCATTCAATTAACTTAAAGATAATAATAGCAGCTGTGTTCCTCTAAGCTATGTTGGAACAGGAGTAGAAGTTTGGGTTAAATAGGCCATACTTAAGTGAGAATTTGGATGCATGAAAATATATGTTATGATTTTTTAATCGAGTATTTCTGTTTTATTCCAGTTCTAGTTGTTTTGTCTAGGCCTCAGCATCGGAGGGCTCAACATTCAAATCCATCGGGACCAGCTGTTCACCCGCTGATGTGATAAAGAAGTAAATAAATACAACCTTTTAATACAATTAAACTAACCCTGCTGTAATGTCAGATAATTTGGTGGAATCATAACCATTCAGTTATTTTTAAAAAAATATTTTCTCAAATCAAATGTATCCAGCACACTCAGAAAACAAACTGATTGTCTTCTATACTTATAATAAAGCTCAATGTGTGGGTGTGTGTTGACACTCTACAGGTCAGACCGTTGGGCCTACAGTTACCAAATTTGGTACATGTATAACTTAGAGGTCAGAAATGTGCACCTCGGATCCCTTTTTTTCGAATTTATAATTAGAATTAGAATTATTTAAAATTTAATCGAAATTTCGACGTTTTTCCGCTATAACTTCCAAAAATATTATCGCACATACATGATTTTTACATCCATTTAAAGATTAAAAAATTAGCTTTCTAATGGTATCGGTTTTTTATTTATAACTTAAGCTTCTATTTTTAACGAATATTTAAAGAAATATTTTAACCATGTTTTTAAAGCACGTGACAGGATAAAATAAAAGAAAACAATGACGGAAGTTCAAATAAAAAAAACAACTATCATCGCAAATCAAATCTAAAGAAATGCAACTTTTAGCATGTGAATGGATAAAATAAAAAAATATATAAAATGTGATATTTTCTAAAAAAATAAATGCAAGACAAAGGATTCTATGATCGTTTGCAATATTTAAATCATTAATTCAATAAATTATCTTTATTTATACAGGATTAAATTTATACAGGATATGCATTCAAATTACGGTCCAATGGCCAATTTGTAAAATATTATTAATAGGCATTTATATTGTTTAACACTATTAACTTAATCTAAATGAAGTAAATAATTACGCTTTATGTAGCTTGAGTCAAACAATGCATTTATGAATAATGAGTTTTAGATTTCTTCATGAGTTTTAGATTTCTTCTCACTTTGCGCTGAGAGCCATATTTTAAAATATATTTTAATTAATATTTTAAATAAAAGTTTTTACATCAATCAGTCTTCTAAATCAATCATTAAAACTGACTGATTTATAAAATTAAAGAATATTATTAGGAAAACGCGTTCTTTTAGAACTTTCCGTCCATCATCTTAGAGAAAATATTACTTTCAGGCCAATCAATGGCCGGAATTACTTCAAGGCTAATGAATATGTGATTTAATTGAAAATTTTAGAACGCATTACTCATGGCGAACCACTGGTCGCCAAAGGCGGCTAGTAAATACTAAAATAGCAACAAATATACGGCATTCTTATTTTTAAAATATTATCTCATATAAAATTTATAGCATTTGAAAGGGATGCAAACAATTTTGAATATCTAATCAACAAATTTTTTTTAACATGAGAGGGCGTTTCAAAAGTGCTTTTTTTCATGGTGAAATAATAATAGGTGACAAACACTACACTATTTTTAAAATTGGTGATGTATTTATAAATTTCAATTACAAACTTAGGCAGGAAACAAAAAAATTAATATTTCTGCATTTAGAACTCTCAAACTGACAGAATGAAAAATTAAATGCACATATCTCCCAGAACTTGTTTTTCTAATCCCATATTAACTGAATTCAAGCATCACAGAAATAAATACAAACATAAAACAAGAGAGTGTTTTTGTCTGTTATTATTTCCCGACGGAAGCACGATGAAAAATTCCCAAGCTCTTCTGCTTCTGAAATGTAATTATCTTCCTCCAGGCACCACCCACCATTTGAATATCAACTTCATTCTTTTCTCTTTCGTGCTTCGGATTCGATTATCTTCGAACAAGAGTCTCAACTGATCGATGAATGCTTTTTCGGATTTTTTTTACAATCGTTTCTCAACGTCTACTGTGGATACAGAGAATCAGTTATCAGAGTGAAACAAGGACAGTTTACTATATCGATTGGTATCGATTGCTTTTGATTTTCATCGTTCCTTTTATCAAGTGATAGCTGGAGCATTGGAGACGTTTGTCAGTTTTTTTGACGCGAAAAAATAATATCAAGTATCATCGTCAATGTCCACTCGTCAACTTCTTAGACAGAGAGAAAGAAAAAAGATCATAGATTTTTTTAAAAATAAAATTGGAGTCTATATCGATCATTTCTGTATTGATATGATAGATATTTGGAAGAAGTTGCTATGAGCTATTTTTACAGATTATTATAAATAAGTTTACAGGTCATTATATTGTTACTGATTAATAGATTAAATATAGTGATTCAAAATAAATCAAAATGTTATTGGATCGAGCTGTTATGAAAAAAATGGTTTAGTTCGCTTCTGACAGCAAATACAGACTACATTCTGTGCTTTTATGAACCACAACAAAAATTCTGATTTTCTTTATTTCAATAATCAATGTAAAAAAAGTAAATTATTTCATTTTAGATGCAACTTTCACAATTATGTAATTTCAGTTTTTCTTCATTACTATTAAATTACTATAAAATTTGCTATCAATGGATTTATTTGATGGATAAGCCATAATAAAACTAAGGATTATCAAATATCTGAACTTAACTCAAATGCAGTATTAATTCTATGAACTTATTAGTTTGAGTAAATGGTTAATATTATTTTAAAAAACTTATTCTGAGGCCCTCGTTTCAATTGATAACAGTATGTGAGATGCAGAAGCTGTATTTTTTTGTATATAAAATAAATATATATTTTGTATATAATATATATTTGTTAGTTTAAAATGCTCTTTATGCAACATTCCTGTTATTTTAT
>JAPMOQ010045993.1:4736903-4785887 GCA_026543055.1 Argiope trifasciata
GAGTCAAACAATGCATTTATGAATAATGAGTTTTAGATTTCTTCATGAGTTTTAGATTTCTTCTCACTTTGCGCTGAGAGCCATATTTTAAAATATATTTTAATTAATATTTTAAATAAAAGTTTTTACATCAATCAGTCTTCTAAATCAATCATTAAAACTGACTGATTTATAAAATTAAAGAATATTATTAGGAAAACGCGTTCTTTTAGAACTTTCCGTCCATCATCTTAGAGAAAATATTACTTTCAGGCCAATCAATGGCCGGAATTACTTCAAGGCTAATGAATATGTGATTTAATTGAAAATTTTAGAACGCATTACTCATGGCGAACCACTGGTCGCCAAAGGCGGCTAGTAAATACTAAAATAGCAACAAATATACGGCATTCTTATTTTTAAAATATTATCTCATATAAAATTTATAGCATTTGAAAGGGATGCAAACAATTTTGAATATCTAATCAACAAATTTTTTTTAACATGAGAGGGCGTTTCAAAAGTGCTTTTTTTCATGGTGAAATAATAATAGGTGACAAACACTACACTATTTTTAAAATTGGTGATGTATTTATAAATTTCAATTACAAACTTAGGCAGGAAACAAAAAAATTAATATTTCTGCATTTAGAACTCTCAAACTGTCAGAATGAAAAATTAAATGCACATATCTCCCAGAACTTGTTTTTCTAATCCCATATTAACTGAATTCAAGCATCACAGAAATAAATACAAACATAAAACAAAAGAGTGTTTTTGTCTGTTATTATTTCCCGACGGAAGCACGATGAAAAATTCCCAAGCTCTTCTGCTTCTGAAATGTAATTATCTTCCTCCAGGCACCACCCACCATTTGAATATCAACTTCATTCTTTTCTCTTTCGTGCTTCAGATTCGATTATCTTCGAACAAGAGTCTCAACTGATCGATGAATGCTTTTTCGGATTTTTTTTACAATCGTTTCTCAACGTCTACTGTGGATACAGAGAATCAGTTATCAGAGTGAAACAAGGACAGTTTACTATATCGATTGGTATCGATTGCTTTTGATTTTCATCGTTCCTTTTATCAAGTGATAGCTGGAGCATTGGAGACGTTTGTCAGTTTTTTTGACGCGAAAAAATAATATCAAGTATCATCGTCAATGTCCACTCGTCAACTTCTTAGACAGAGAGAAAGAAAAAATATCATAGACTTTTTTAAAAATAAAATTGGAGTCTATATCGATCATTTCTGTATTGATATGATAGATATTTGGAAGAAGTTGCTATGAGCTATTTTTACAGATTATTATAAATAAGTTTACAGGTCATTATATTGTTACTGATTAATAGATTAAATATAGTGATTCAAAATAAATCAAAATGTTATTGGATCGAGCTGTTATGAAAAAAATGGTTTAGTTCGCTTCTGACAGCAAATACAGACTACATTCTGTGCTTTTATGAACCACAACAAAAATTCTGATTTTCTTTATTTCAATAATCAATGTAAAAAAAGTAAATTATTTCATTTTAGATGCAACTTTCACAATTATGTAATTTCAATTTTTCTTCATTACTATTAAATTACCATAAAATTTGCTATCAATGGATTTATTTGATGGATAAGCCATAATAAAACTAAGGATTATCAAATATCTGAACTTAATTCAAATGCAGTATTAATTCTATGAACTTATTAGTTTGAGTAAATGGTTAATATTATTTTAAAAAACTTATTCTGAGGCCCTCGTTTCAATTGATAACAGTATGTGAGATGCAGAAGCTGTATTTTTTTGTATATAAAATAAATATATATTTTGTATATAATATATATTTGTTAGTTTAAAATGCTCTTTATGCAACATTCCTGTTATTTTATCTCTTCTTTTTTTCAGGGAAAATGCTTCATTATCATCATATTAAATTAATTGTATTGTTTTTATGAAAAAAATTATATATTTTTTACTTTTTTAATCTGTCAGATAATACTTCATGTACATATATATATATATATATATATATATATATGCATTATATTATATATCTATCTATCTATATATATATATGCATTATATTATATATATATATATATATATATGCATTAAAAAATGCATGAACACATGCATTTTTTAACAAAGGTACTATCCCCTTGCATAAAAATGAGGATCTTGTGCTAGGCCGTGAATGCTACAATCACTCAAATTTTTATTATCAACACCCGGATTTGAAACTTTTGTTCTTCATAATACAATGAAAAAAAAATACCAAATATGCATTTGGGATGTATTCTGTTTTTTGACCGATTGAAAACAAAACTCGTTAATTAACTACAGCTTTAGTAGCATGGTTATATATTATTACGAAACTGTAACTTTTCTTTCCCGCACTGAAACAAAAGACTGATTTACTGTCTTCTGTATTGAACGTTCCACGCGGGTAGCATCAATGATCCCAGAACTTGACTACAAACTTGGCAACCATTTGGCAATTTGATGACTTTGGCGACAAAATAGATAATACATCAAATTTCGAGAATTTTCCCAATCCGTCCATTAGGAGCTGAGATACATCCAGAATGCTCCTGATTGGTCCAAAAGTTTTTACCCCATCGTCCGCCGCTATCTCAGGCAGGTGTCTGAGAAATACGATGGTGGACCTGAGAAGACCTGAATAGAGAGGTCTTGAACGAAGAAGTGCGGCGGTGGTCGATCAAGTAAACCGCAATTGAGAGGTCTGGTAGAAGAGTCTTGAGAAGAGGAATTGCCGGGAAAATATTGAAGCAAAGAAGGAGTGCGGAATTGTTATATATGCCGTATTCTGTCGTCGTTGAGTCTTGTGTTGTAGCTCGTTGTGTCGTCGTCAGGAACGGAGCAGTTCTGAACTGAGAAGTTGTCCCATTGTGTGAAATAGTGAGTCGGAAACAAAAGCAAGAAGAGACAGAAAAGTAATTCAGCCGTTAGGGAGAGGCCTACGTGAGCGTAGACAGAATCCCTTCAAGATTCCTTCTCCTGCTGAACCCTATCTGGCCGTTTTGTGAGCTGCGGACGTTGTCACTACCGAATTTCTGCCTGTGGACTGCTGTTGCTATTGTGGGCTACTGTCTGCAGTAGAGTATTGCTGTTTGCTGTTCGTGTCTTCTGTACATAGTTGTCTCCTGTACATAACTGTGTTGTAAATATTTGTCGTCTTGGTGTTGTTCTGTCTTCACCCTGTAAATAAACATCGTCTACTAAAAGATTGATCATTGTGTGTTGTTCATCTCACCCACCATAAACACACACTATGCAGGTTATTAAACCTGACGGATTAGGATAAAGATAGGAAATCCTTAACAATATCAATAGCTCAGATGATAAAGCGTTCGCTTAGCATGTAGGAGGCATCGAAATAGATACCCGGCATTTCCACTTTCAAATTTAGTTGATAGAGGTTTTCAGTACTGGGAAATATTATTCAAAAACTGTGAAATATTCGTTACTTTTAAAATTAATTTATGAACATGTAAATTTCTGTTTTATTAAATTAAAGTGAGCCGTTCTGAGATCCAGTTTGCCTCATCCAAAGTGAAATAAACAATAAATATAAAATAAATGCTAAGCAAGAAAAACTCTGGTTGAGACATTGCTGTATGCTGCTCATAATCAGTCTCCCAAATCTTATTGATTTATCTGAATGTAAAAAACAACTTTTTCTTCCTTTGAATTTAGATGCTTTATAGATGAAGAGTGAACGCAGTCAAATGATCTCTTTTTTTCACTTCTACAGTTTCCCTTTCCTTCAACAGGATTTGTTTTCTTTTTACGCTTTCGAATTGAATCGCTATGTGTTAGATTTCAATATCACTTTTTATCATCTGAACTGAAGCTTATCTGGTTTACTGAACTAAAAGTCACTTTAGGAAAAACGATGCGAGAGTAATTTTCTAAATTTGAGAATAGTTTTACAAGTGAATTTTTAAAAAGAAATCATCCCCAGAGAATGTTTCATGTAAAAATATAAATATCATTTATCATGCATGCTTTTACATGCTTTTTGTTTGATATTCATATAGAGTTAACAGGATGAAGATGAAAGCTGAAGGGGGAAAGGGGGGAATTTGGATAATTTTATCTGTTAATTTACTAGCTAAACATTCGAGTAAATTCCATTGGAAAAACTACACTGTATTTACATTTTATATTAGTTAGAACTGTTGAAATGCAACAAATTTTATCATTCGTTTTGGAATAAAAAATTTCTAAATAAAATAGCTCTTTTTTATTTTCATTCAAAATTTGATGGAAATCCACAAATTAAGTGTAAAGATTCTGTACCAAATTTGTTCCATTTATTTAATTATTATATCCAAAAATAGGCAGATGTAATTACTAAAAAGGGCGATTTAAGAATTCAGTAATAAAGAAATAATCAGAACCTTTAAGAAGATTGAATAAATTAATTCTGTTCTGAAAATCTTTAAATTTAAAAGGTATAGCATTTTTCACTTCATCTAGTTGTTATATATTTAAAACATTCCTGACAAATACCCAAATATTTTACAAAATTTATATTTATAAAAATGAGGAAAAACAAAGCAGCAATAAAAATTGGCGATCGAAAATTTTCTTTTCTTTTTCACAATATAGTAACTTGTTTTGTGAAATCCTTTTTATTAGAATTTAATTCAAGTTCATGTCTTTCTAAACATTCATTACTGTTTTTAGAAATGATAACACGTTTTTAAAATGTACGAAGAAAATGTGAATATCCTTCGAATGATTGAACACATTTGATTATGGAAGAGATAGAAAAATAAAAAATTTCCCCAAGGAAAAATTTGATTTCAAAAATACTTTACGTCATTTGAGGAACAATAATATTTCTTCTATAAGCTATTATTCTTATTCTGATTTAATATTCTACAGAAGCGAAAAATTATTCTTTATCATTACCCGGTTTCGGGAAAAAGATTATTTTTATAATATTAAAATGAGAACTAGATTAAAATCTTTTTCATTTTACAGTGAAAATAGAATCAAAATTGAGCAAATATTTAAGCTACATAGAGACATGGCTCTTTAATTAAGTTAGAAATATTTTACATAGTCTCTGGATAATATATTTTGCGAAAAATTTGTATCATTTTTATTATCATCTTAATATTGCAAAGAAGTATTTTCGTTACCGTTCATTTGCGTAAACCAAGTCTTATATAATATTATGCATCAGATCATAATAAAAGACAAGTTACAGTATTTTATTAAAAATCAATAGTAATATTTGTGTTAATTAATGGAATTTAAGTTTAAAATGTTAATGATAAAATCTTTGGAACATGAAAAGTAATTTATATAATCAAAATGTATTTATATTTTCACCTTATGTATAGGCTAAGTAAGAAGGATTACAACAAAATTACAACAAATGAAAAAAGAATCCTGACTGAAGATTTTTTTCAAAGGTCGCTCTCAGGCAAGGATTCAAAATAAGGGATTTTTTCTGTGAGGAAATTGGACAGTGTCCAACAGTATTGCCCCTCGTGACCCGAAAATCCTTCAAAAATTAAGGCAAAAGAGACACACCAATTTTAACAGCAAAAACTTAAAAACAAAACAGCATTATAAATATCATCAAATAAAGCAAAAATGTATACAAAAATATATAAAATAAAACCATAAGAATATTCCACCAAAAATTAAAACATTCCCCAGAATAATTAATAAACGTACTTTCACATACCAGCAATAGGCGAAGAAACCACACCATATCATCCCAACAGCTATTCGAATTTGAATACAGTGTCAAGCAGAGAAAAAAAGATAAATGGAGTTTCTGAGTGCCCCCTATTTTATTTTATTTTTGTTAAAAATTAATATTTCATCATTTCTTTTTTTATTAAAATATTAATATTGCTGTAGATTTTTGGAAAATTCTTATTGTTTAAATTTTTAATAAAACTGTTTGTTGCTTTTATAAATAAAATTTTGTTATTACAAATTATTTTAATTTTATTAAATTGTGAGAAAATTAAATTTTTGAAAATTTTAGAGTTAAGATTAGAGTTATAATTACAGAATTTAAATTTTATTTTAAAGCTCAATCCGTCTCTTTTATCATAAGTATAAACAATTGTTTTATCATTAGCAAATTCAATTCTTAAATCCAAATAAGTAGCTTCAAGATGATTTTTATTTGTTTCTGTTAAAATTAATTCTTTAGGACAGAAATTTGTAATAATATTGGTATTCTCCAAGTTAATCAAAATTAAATCATCAATAAATCTCCATCCATTTATTAACTTTTTTTTATTATTTTCTTTCTCGTAATAATGGAGATAAATATTAGATAAAGCATTTAAGAAAGCTGTACCCCTTGGAATACCCTTAACTAGTTTATAAAAATTAATAAAAATGAAAATATAATTTTCGGTAATATTAAAATTGCTTAAAACCAGCAAGTTATTTTTTAATGATATCTTCATTTAAATATTCGTCATATATAAGAATATAAACATTTATTAATTTCTCATGGGGCAAGATGGTATATAAATTTTCAAAGTCATAAGTATTAATTTTATAAATTTTGTTACATTGTAAAAATTCCAAAATATTTTTGTTAATAATAATAACAAAGCTATCCTCATCTTCAATTTTATTTAGGATAATATTCAGGTACTCAAAAATATGTTTCCCCTTTGTAGTAATTGTAACTGCCTGTACTACAATTTATGTATCTAAATTGGATTTTTTTATGAAATTTTATTTTTGGAAGCAAATAGAGATACTTTAAAAAGCCTTTTTAATTTTGTAGTTTTTTTAGCAAAAGCTAACATTTTTTTTATCCAGTTCCTTTTTACCAGTATTGACTAAATTGTAAGTCAAATTAGAGTTATATTTTTTTAATTCTTTATAATAATTATTTACACATTATACAGTAATTATTTGCCGATTTATCTATTACTATAATAATAAATTTCTTTTTTAATTTTGTTATTTCTTTTTTTAATTTGTTAATATAAATTCCCCGTTCTTTTGTTCTGACTTTACCCGCATTACACTTTGCTTTAATTTCCTCTAAAATCCTTTCCATTCTTTGAATCCCTCTGGAGGTCAATGATATTTCCAAGATAATTTAGAAATAAAAATATCTCAATCTCTGCCCGATAGAAATTAAAATTTATTTTATTGCTTAGTTTTTATTTCAGTCTAAATTTAATTCCTCTTTCCATTAGATATCTTAAAGAGTTGGAATCAATAATTTTTAAATCCCATGTTATTATATGCCCTTTGTCAGCATCTACCTAATCCTTTCGATACTGCTACGGTGGTCAGTGTACACAAGAAGTGGTCAATGTATACAAGGGTGGTCGGCTGTATACAAGAAGAAGAAGCATCTACATAATCTCTATAAATTCCTTTGTAACAATTACACTCTGTTTTGCTTATTTTATTTAAATTTTTACAATAGTAATTATAGTTACAAATTCTCTTCTTTAAAGTATCTGAATACCCAAATGCTATTGAAACAAATGTATTATCCTTTAAATGAAAGAAAACTTTATTATTCTGCATAATTTCAGGTAACTTTAGTTTTAGATAGTTTATGTCCAAAAATTTTATTACACAGAATTCTTTGTTTAATTATTTTTATTAGTAATGAATAAATCGTTTTTTCCAATATTAAGCTTAAATTTAATAAGATCCGGAATTACACATTTACTGTTAAATTTTTTAAACTTTAAATCATCCAGTTTATTATTTAATAACCAATTAATTTTATTTTTTTCTATGACCAAAAATATATTTCCTAATTTTGCGAATGTTTTCACTATTGTGATCTAGATTACATTAATTCAGCAGTTCCTCAAATATACTTTGAAAATTATCCCCTTTACCTCTTTTAAATATTTTACTAAAGTTTTCCGTTTTCAAAAAATCTTTAAAAATATTAAATTTGTTATAAATATTATAAGTATTGTTTATGTCCCCATAACCCAATTTTAAAACAAACTACCAAGACGTCACAATCGCAATAGAAGATTGCTTCACAATGGATTAAGAAACACCTTGAAACTTCTGCACCACATTTATACTCCAGAAACCACATTTATGTACCAGAAAATATCACTTTAAATGATAAAAATATTACTTTTGGATGACTTATTCTTGGAAAAATGTGAAAATTCTCAAACTTGCAATGCTTTTGGCCAGTAGTGCACATTTGCCGTCCAGCTTGCCTAGAGAACTTTTTTAAAATTTGGAATGAATTTTATTCATTTGCTTCAAATAAGGACTTTAAAATGATTTTTCTTTCTTTAACTTTTCTGTAGACAGCAATCACTATTTATTGTCAACATTTGATTCTGATAATTGCTTATTTGGATATAAGAAGAGCTCGCTGTTGGAAAGAAAGTTTATATAAACTCTGCAACTGACCATCACGTCAAATAATTTGGAAGAGAAGTCAAATAGTCTACAGAGGATCATGCACCTGGGGAAGCAAGATTTTATTTGACGGTTATTTAATTGTACTTGAAATTTAATGAAGCAAATTTGTTGGTTTCGGTTTTTGCTTCGGCTTTTCGAGTTTTGCTGGTTTGATAAAATTCGGTTTTTGCTTTACTAAAACTTCTCAAAGCAAGGAAGAATTAATGAATATAACTAGCGTGAGAGGTCTCTCCAAAATTTTCTCTCTCATCTCTAATAAAGATATCATTGAAGTGCCCTCTGCGTATAAAATAACAAACTTAAAGTAAAGAACTGTAAAGACCAGAATGGATCAGATTTTTATCTTCAGAGTTCCATACATGCATGTTTCATAATAAAGTAAAGTAACCCAGTACTGGTCCATTAATTACATGGCACTGGCTATCAATAGTTAAGAAATATTAATATTTGGAGTGAATGCAACTTGCAAGTATTATCATTTATATTTATGATTTATCCTTAGTATACGTTTAAAATAAAAGTACAGCAAACTCGAAGGAGTGTTTTGAGCTTGTTTCCGCCAACCTATAGAAATAAAAGTTTAACACAAAACTGCAATTGTACAAATAGAGTCATATAAAATATTATTTAATTTATTTAAATCACTGCGTTTTTGAGTTATCTCGTTTAAATTCTTTTGAAAGTACAAACGAACAGACGACCTACCCTTTGACGGATTTGGTTCCAATTTGAAAACAAACATACTTACATCTAAATTTCAAATCCGCTTATAAAATTTTATTAATCTAGCTCTCTTTATTTTTTAATTATAACGTTAACTTATATTTGGATCATCAGACAGATAGATAGTCGATAAAAAATTGTTTTGCCAGACTTTTAGAATCACAGATTTGCAAAAAAAATGAAACTAATGATAGAAAAGAAAATTTTAATATAATTAAGAGTGTTTAGAACAATATCATAAATACTACGTTAACATAAATAAAATATTTATTCAATGCTTTTAGCGAGCGTAGATAGCCATTTGAGTATATAACTTCCAACTCCAAATGAAATCTATTTAATTAAAATTATAAAGTTGCATCCCTTTTTAAAAAAATTTCGAAAGTCTGCACAAAAATATAAATTTATATATTTAATTGTTAACTCAAATCGTTTTCATATCAGTTTATAAAGGTCATGAATAATTCTTCAAAAGCATAAAAACGTAAACTCATTATTTTTAATCTTCTCTTTTCAGATTTTAATTTTCCCTGCAGGCAATTTATTTTTGGAAAAAGCTATTTTGGATTCGCATTAGCATCAAATTAAACGACAAAAAAACGGCCATTTGAAATAAGTTATTCCCTCTGTAACTGTCCACAAAGTTAAAAACTGCACCAATATAATTGAATAGAACAGTTATATTCATTATTAAATTACAAAACTCATGTTGAACAGGTATTTTTTATTCAGAGACAAATCACTTGAGAATCCTTTAGGTAAAAGAAATCAGACATTTTATTGGGCTTGAGAATTAGAAATTCCCCATTTCCTATCATTGGTTAAGGAATAAAGAATCCAGCGTTTAGACATTTGTTTCTCTCTGGAGACAATTTTGGAACTTTTTCGTCGGTAAATCGGCTTGCGGCCATTGTATGTAACGGCCTTTCGTTAAGCTAAATCTATTTTAAGTTGGAGCTAATTCCTTTTCATTACTGTAATTCCCTTGTTTGACTCAAACTTCCGCTTGTTCATCACTTGTTCACTGACTTCCAGAATGCTGAATTGGCAATTAACCGTTCTTTTATTCCTTGTGATGGGAGGGCGGTTTTACTTTTAATGATTGTTCCTTGCTCAGTGGAAACTTTTGAATTGTCATTGGTGGTTGCACGTTTATGTCACTGTGGTTAATGGAAAGTTTGAATAATCTTCATACATACTATCCTTTCTTTCGAGTGTATATGTTACTCTTTATCATAATGCAGAATGGTAATAGCAATGAAATACGTTCTTCGTATGTGGTTTCTCTGAAACTTTTTCATAGGTTTTTTACCAAAACTGTTGTCTTCCTTTCTTCTGGCATAAAAATACAGAATGGTAATAGCAATGAAATGCGTTTTTCCTGTGTGGTTTCTCTGAAACTTTCTCAAAGAGTTTTTTTAACAAAGCTGTTGTCTTCCTTTCTTCTGGCATAAAAATACAGAATGGTAATAGCAATGAAATACGTTCTTCCTGTGTGGTTTCTCTGAAACTTTCTCAAAGGGTTTTTTCAACAAAATTGTTGTCTTCCTTTTTTCTGGCATAAAAATGCTGGATCTTGAGAAAAACCATGAATGAATTGAGTGCTCAGAATCACAGAATCCCACAATGAGTGTTTTGGTCTTCTTGGAAAAGCGAATGTGAGTTTTGCACTCCAGATGGTATTTGGCAAAAAACTACAAATGTAATCCAAGATAACATACTAAATTAAATTTATCAAAGACAATGAATTTTAAGTTGTATCATATACTTCGATTCGAATGCGCAGAAAAACAGACGCTCGGTCATTGGTGTATGATTCAGAATCTGAATTTTCAATTGTGGATCAAATTTCATCAAGACGGCTAGTTGCATTTTGTAATTTTTTCCTCTGCAGATAATCAGGACAGATAAACAAACAGTTAGTGAAAATTTTCGTTCCAAATTTAATGTAAAATTACCATAACAAAATGTGTCTGTTTAAATCAAAGATTCTATTAATAATATTGCTCCTAGACATACAAATAAAATCTAACAACTCGTTTTTCGGTCTTGGAAGGTTTGAATCCATTTGATGTATCAGAATCTTAAGTTCGAATTCTTGCTTGATTATAATACTTTCTTTTTGAATATGCTTCGTGTACTCGGAAATTAAAATAAGACAAATTAACTTTATTACATTTATTGTAAATTGCAATAAAATTGTATTTGAATTATTTAGTTCTAAAAGAATTGATTATGTGTCTGAAACTCTATCAAAAGCCAGGAATTTTTCAAATTAATGTCTTGTTTTAAAAAAAATCATTCCACATGACTTCCCTATTATTTATACAAATTTTTATTGAATTGATTTAAAACAAAAAAATGCTTTAAACTGATATCTCAAATTAACACTAAATATATCAGCATTTCCTACTTCCCAGTTCATACCATAATAGGTCAAAAATACTGGGTTAAAAGACACCTTATTTTCTTGATTGAAAGTAAAAAATTTTGATTTCAATAAAGAGTATTAACAAAGTAATTTTACAAAAATAATTTGTGGTGGTCATAAAAATATGGTTTTTCTATTGCAGACAAAATGAAATGTTCTTACTTCCGATAGATAAGTTCTCTGAATTTTACCATTCTTTGGGTTGGGGGTGTAAGTCTGATGAATGATGATTCTTCATGATATCAGTAGAGATGATGACAATAGGAAACAATCTACGAAACGACAGCAGGGCGATGATGATGTCATCAGAGGAGAACACATTTCCTGCTGTCTCCTCTATTGCCATCGTTCTGTCAGAAGTAAAGTCTTTTAGATAGATATTTCCATCTAAATACAGCATAATATCTCATCTAAATAGAGCAAAACCCACGATGGTCATGAAACGGAAACTGCTCTCAACCTGTGTTTTCCAATTGTAGCAATTACTTTTTTCTTTCATGTTATTGAATAACTTCTTATTGTTGATGATTTTATTGAAGGATTTATTTGTTCCTTATATTCACCCAATAATTCATGACAAGGAGCAGGTATTTAAATGTATATTGGGTTTTGATTTCAGATGTAAATAGTTAATTAAATATCTTTCCAATATGATAGCTGTTTCTATCATATTGCAAAGAATTTCATTTGCCAATTTTTATAAATTTATCTGCCCTCAAATACAGACAAAAATTGTAATTCCTTCTTTTGTTGGTGCTAACGAAGATTAAACAGCAGAATTGAATGAGTATTTATTCAAAAATTACGGAATGAAAGATATCATTCTGTAATTTTTGAATAAATATTTGAATTTTAACTATCGACTTCTCATGTGTGTGTGTGAAATGTGCAAATACGTAATATTTATTAATCCAATAAATTCTCAATGAATTTTTCTTACAATTGAAATAGCCTTTCATAATAAATAACATTAAACTAACAACTTTAATAGAAGAAATAAAATAAAAAAGTAATAATAAAAATTAATTACATGCATCTTCATTTAAATAAAATTCATTATGATATATATGTACGTACATTTTATATCTTTTTTCAAAGAAGTGAGCAGAATTCTATCAAATTCTGCAATTATTATTATAGAATAGAGAACGGATATTGTCAACTTTTGCATTGCTAAAATTAATTCAGTATTTAACCGATTTGAAATTATTCCAAATTTTGCAGCTTTTCCTCAATAACCTAAGCGAAAAATTATCTCACAAAAAATATTTCCATATTAGCCAAAAAATTTCAAATTCTACCTTTTAAATCGCATCACTTCCAATTCCTCTAATTTTCTTTAGAATTTAATAAATAAAAGAATAGATTTCGGTGATTTTGAGCGAAAGAAAACTTTTTAATACCTCTTTATGAAACAACATTGATCTTTAGAACTACTTTATATTCATTTTTTGATGTATCAATTTTTCTATTTTTTTTAAATATTTTCCGGCAATGGTTTTTGTTAGATTATTAAAGATAACTGCAAAATACTTGTATCAATAATTATTATTGTTAGAAGAATTGTTGCCACACCACATTAACAAAATTCTGTAAGAACTCTAAAAATTTTAATAGCAGACGATTAAGAATTTCTTACTCTAAAAAAATTATTTGTTATTAATTATTAATTATTTAAAATTATTAATTATTTAATTAAAATAAATTTTAACCGATAAAATGATTTCGAATATTTTCAAATAAAATTTTATATAAATTCTTTTCAGTTAAAATTATTACAGGCATAAGTATCTCATTTGGGAACAACGCCAAGTATATCAGCCAAATCACAAAGTAGAAATCTATGTTGCCGAATAAATCAAGCCGGAAAAATTAAAAATCACGAAAAATGAAAAGGCTATTTTATCATAACCGAATTTTCTAATCCAAATTTTACAGTAACAAGTGTATTCAAGTGATGCCCTATTCAAAATATTTCTCTACTTTAATTTCATAACTTTTATTTATAGTCTGGCTACTATCTGCCAGTAGTATAGTAAAAGAATTTATAATGTTCTGATGAGAAGATACAGCAAAATAAATTACAAAATTTAGAATATATAAATTGTTGAGAGATATATAAGAAAAGGTTTTGTAAAATTCTGATTTGTTTTAATTCATTGAAATTTAAATTGAATATTAATGCTATTTTCAATGATTTTGGATCTTATGAATATTTCACAGCTTTAAATAATTATTTCATAACTTTAAAATTAAATAAAAATAAAGTATTCATTGAAATTAGTTTTATTTTTGATCCATCTTTTTTCTAATTTAAAACATTAAGAATTAGTTTAAAATGTAACTTTATAGAATAATTTTACTTTATATAAATATGCACAGGAAAAATAGCAAGGCTGTGAATAATTTAACGCTCTCAAGGGACTAAACGAAAATATAGGTTTGCTTTCCAACTTATTAATAATTCATGCTTTTATTTTTCGAAACACTGATTCTATATAACGTGATAATGTTGTAGATTTGTGTTCTTTCTATAAATTATATTCCAAAATAATTATATTGAGAATGAAACTGCTCACGCACACAAAGCAGATGGAAATTCAAATTTGAATTATTTTCTCGCTATGGTTTTCTTCGAAGTTGAAAAATCAAGGGATAAAATATTTCAATAGTTCGCTTCAAAAATGTAAATAATAAGGATTAAGATATTTATTATATTTAAAAGTAGCCATAACTATAATTTGGGGCAAATTTCCATAGCTAAGCATTTTACCCATCACATTTTGAATATTGAAATATTATGTTCCTAACACTAATTGAAATACTTTTATATTACCAAAACTGTTGATTACTTCTTGATAGTTGTACACAACTCACGGAGGAGAGTTTATATCCCATCAAAAAGCATTTCATGGCTAAAAAATTCACCTTTATTTAGAAAGAAAAAAATTCTAAGCAGAAGTGTTATTTAGAAATAAATAAATAATATCTAAATTAAAAAAATACTTAATATTAAAGAAGAAAGAGGAATTTTTTAAAAAAAATCCCGATAAAAATAAAGGAAAAATCTTCATGCCATCATTTTACTCTGATTATATATTCATTGCTCTTGGAACTTACTAGAAAGATGAACGAATGCCATATGTTTTTTTAATTAAAGTCACTGCAAAATTAAGAAATTTTTATACCATACTCCAACTACTAGTTTTAAGAGAACCCAATATTATTATTACTTATAAATATTATAAATAATTTTTTATTATCACAGTAGGATTTACAAGAAAAAAAGAAAGTAAAATGAGTCCGAAGCATAATTAAAGCTTAGGTCAATCTTTATATAATTCCTAAGACATTTTATCTTAATTATAGCTATTAATAAAAAGTATAAAATATCGTCACATTGCTTGTAAACTTAATAACTGAAATAAGGAAACGTATTATTATAAAATATACATAAAAATGCTTTCAAAGATTTATCAAAATTTTTAAAAAGTAGAAGGTATTAAAACTGATTTCACTTTTAAATAATATATTTAATTTTGAAGTAATGTAGAAGGAAAGCTTCTACCTTCTTAAGCTCCAAACTAAAAAAAGAAAAATATCAATACGAATAAAAATGAATTTTTAATTAAAATTGTGATAGCAATTTTCAAAAAATCTATCTTAGGAAATATCTACTACTACGGGTGAAATTCGGTAATTAGCTCAGCAACTTTCAAAGAGTTTTGGCCCTACGGGTAGAGAGGAGCCTAATGTAATTGAGGATTAGAAACCTTTAGCATGGTGGTTGTTAATCACCACCCTGATAGGTGCACAAAAAGGTGGTGTGGCTCTTTTCATCGGTGACTGTATTTTTCAAGGAAAAGGTTGTACCATGACCGATGATGGTCCTTAGGACTCAACCACTGCACCCGCAAGTGTTGCTGTTGTGGCACTCTGGTTTTTCAGATTTTCCATTTGCCTTCAGACAGATCGTAGTCGCCACTTTAAAGCTATACAGAATTTTGAAAGATTCTTTCATAATGGTTACACCACCTCTAAATTTACAGATATATTTAGCGAAATTTTATTCCAAAAAAAATACCTAACAAAAATGATTACCAAACATATTTGTTAAACAAATCCATTAACTTATGCAATAATTCATATTTCAAAATTTTTTAATCGCTCAATTCATTCATAGAGTAAAATTCAAAAATAATAATTAAAATCATTTTGTATTCCACAAGATATCTAGCGAAAATCCTTCAAATAAAAGAAATCAAATATTTTATCGAGTTTGAAGATCAGAAATTCTCCCATTTTCTGCCACGCAACGAGAAATAAAGAATTCGGTGATTAGTCATTGTTTCGCACCGGAAACCGTTTCGGACTTTGTCACTCGTGAATCGGCTTACAATCATTATCTCGAACGACATTACCTTAAACTGAATCTATTTTAAGTCGCATCTAATTCCTTTTAAGTACTGGAATTCACTTGCTTCATTCTTAACATCGTTTACATCCATTGTTTTGCAGAACTCTGATTTGGCAATTCACCATTCTTATTCTTTTATTGGTAAGAGATAGGTTTTATTTTTATTTAGAATGTTTGTATATTCATTTTTCAAAAATACTTTTAGGCGGTTATTGTTTTAGTTTTGTTTATCTTTCATTCTTTGCCTTATGAGCTTGGTTTTAAAAAAATTATTTATCTAAATTTGTATGACATTTTTTTGTTTCTCTGTTTGCATTATTTTAAGTGTTGTAAGTTTAATTAAAAAGGAAAATAAAAGTTGAATATACATCACATTTTCCAAAATACAAAATATAGACAAAAGATGTATAGACAATGTATTCTAATCTAGGTTAAATATTCGCTATTTACTCAACATTTGTATGCTAAATGTCTATCGTGAAAAATGGTTCAGGGAAAGAATTCTTCCACAAATTCCAAGAAAAACATCATAAGACGCTATTTAGTCAGAACCGCTACCAAAGTGGAACGCCCAAATCCGCCTTACTAAAATCTACAGATATCTCCCTTCTTCCAAGAGCAGCCTTTATTTTATCGCTGCCTAAAGTCCAGGTTCACAATTTCTGTTAGACATTTGTCAGATCCATGCAGAAGATATTTGGATCTGGACCATTTGATTCAGTCCTTGTTTTTTCACTCCCAACCCATATTCTCAAGAAACAACCCATAAACAGGACTCGAACTCGACCGTTCAAAGTTAGGTTATTTGTTTTTTGCAGTGTTTACTATGCAAATTTGGTGAACTCAAATTGTATATATACGTGTACGTTAGAGATCTTTAAGAGAGTAGTAAAGAGATATCAGACTATGTGGTTGATCTGCTGTACAACCAACTTAAGAGGATATTCCAAGTTTTTACACCGAAACAGTGGAGTTCGAATCTGTTTTAAAGGTTGTTTCCCAAAGTTTGGAGAAGCTAACTTTATTTAAAATTCAACCTATTATTTTTTTTTTACTTCAAGAACGAACTAATGAACTTTTACTTCAATAAATATGGTTTTTATTGATACTGCTCTCCTTATTCTGCTCCCTTGACAATAAATTCTTCTGCTAAGTTTTGCTAACTTTCGGGTCAGTCTAGCCTGAATGATAGCAATTTCAACTCACCCACGTCAGCTTTTTATCGGCCAATCATCCAGCAAAATTTTCCCTCATTTCTGGCGCCATTGTGGAGTGGGATCTGACCTTCAACGACCTTTCTCAGCAATGGACCGCTCTGGAACACGTGTCAGTGATATGCCTTCGCAGAGGGATCACCCGGCAGCCATATGTTGGACACCTTCCTTTGAAGAAGCGACAGGTCCCATCCCTATAATGAACTTTAAATGTGATCTAATGACCAAAGGCGGATAATCAGCGAAGGAGATTCACCATCTCAAAAGTTGGCGACGTTTAGCAAAGGAAGCATTAATAGGTTGTGAGCAACTGTCTGTAAATGCCGCTAATGGTGAATAGGACAGGGGGAACGTTTCAATACAAAAAAGTATGTATAAACAAAATGTAAAATAAAAACAAAACAAAAATGTCGAAAATTGTGTAATCATTTATTATTTATCTTAACTTTTTTAAATCTCTATCTTTCCATTTTTATAAACTAACCATCTATTGGTGACACCTCATAAACTAACCAATTATCCAACTTTGGTGATTAACTGGTTCATCTAGAATAGTGATTGTGATTACTTTCAACTAAATCTTTTAAGCACTGTTAAACTCTTTTGATTCATCCAATAAAATATTTTTAAGTATAAAATTGTGACAAATATCAAATCTGTGTTATTTTAATAACCTTTTACCTGTTTTGCTTATTGTGTACATGAACCATTTCAATAAAGCTACAAGGCTACTTTCCATTATGAAAAAATAAGCACGTGAAACTTTAAATTCATCTTTTCGTAATTAAATCTCAAACAAGAAAACTTTTTTAATATTCACTGAAGGCATCTGTCAGTAATTCTGTATTTCACATTCTTCCACATCTTATATTACTGAAATTAAAATGCCATTGCTCAAAAATCTTAGATTAATTACTATGTATAAACAACTGATATATGACTCTTTTTTTTCATAAAACAATAATGATCTAATCACTTGGAAATATCATTTTGCGTGCAATTCTATTCCTTTCACAATCCATTCATATTGTAAAGAAAATCTTCTTGTTAGTGACCAATGGATTCGGTTGATGGATAATTGGAAATGGCTCGATTCCATAAACACCGCAAGGAACGACAAAACACAACCAAAATGTGCTCAAAGAACAGGGACCTGCATAAATAAACAACTCTCAAATTCATTGCAAAATATCTAAATTATTTTCAAGATTGGCATCCATTAAATCTCCACTCAGAACCTTTTTAAATTTCTTTCCAGAGATAGCTTAAACTGTATAACAGATTCATAACAATTATCTACACTGTGTCAGAAAATTTCTCAGAAAAATTAACAGTACCAAAGCTTTTATACTCTACTGGCATTCTCATGGAATTCTCTGAAATGATCTCTAGATTTTCGTTCATCTGTTTTGTCGCCAAATTCCTTGTGAAATCTGTAAATTATTGCCAGGGTTTGGAGCTTTTAACCTCGCATCTACTAAATCTTCATTAAGAATTCCTTGTACATCTCTTTTCAAAGATATCTTAAACTGAACAAGATAATTTTATGACAGATTCAAAACAATATATTCATACTATATCAAGAAATTTCTTGGAAAAATTAACAATACCAAAGCATTTTTACTCTACCAGCATAGTTTGACGTTCGTTAGAATTTACTGGAAGGATCTCTCGATTTACGTTTCTCGGTTTTGTCACCAAATTCGTTGGGAAATCTCCAAATGATTGCCCATGTTTGGAGGCTTTAACCTGGTATCTATTCAATCTTCATTAAGAATCCCTTGTACATCTATTTTCAAAGATATCTTAAACTGTGCAAGATAATTTTATTACAGAATCAAAACAATATGTTCATACTGTAACAAGAAATTTCTTGGAAGAATCAACAATACTTAAGCCTTTTTAGTCCACTGGAAGAGTTTGGTGTTCGCATGGAATTTACTGGAAGGATCGCTGGATCTCCTCTTCTCAGTTTTGTCTCCAAATTCGTTGTGAAATCTCCAAATGATTGCCAAGGCGGGAAGTCTAACTTTTCATCTACTCCATTAAAAATCCCTTGACACTCTTTTTAAAGATATCTTAAACTGTGCAAGAAAATTCTATTACAGATTCGAAACAATATGTGCATACAGTGTCAATATATTTCTTAGTGAAAATTTCTATAAAACTATATATTCCCTCATACTAACAGCTAGTATTCATTTTCATTTGAAAAAGCAAGAATATTTCATTACAGATAAAGAAAATAATGTCAGTAATAAAGAAGGTTTGTTGAATTAAATTAATCTAAATTCGAATGAAAAGTAAATAATATCATTAAAAAATTCATTATCTTTTCAAAAATGGGTTGTGTTTTTTATGAATAAATGCACTCTATCAAGTGACATTTTTGCCCCTATCTACTGTAAATAATAAAACATTGATTGGATGCAGGTTTCACAATATCCATGCAGAATATCTTACAAAAAAATAATAACAGAGATAATTTTAAACTGCTTCACTGACTATTTATTCAAAAAATATAATTACAGTATTAAATTAACATTTTCAGTAGGAAGAAAAAAATTGCATTCGAAAAATTACATACCAAACATATTCATTCAAAACTATTTCATTCATGAATACGTGATTGCAAAATTTCACACATTGTTGAATAACGCAACATAAGCCTCCAGCATAAAAATAGCAACTCAGCTTTGAATAAATCCTTTTTATATAGTGACAAATCCTGAGGAAATTATTTAAGAGGAAAAAAATCAAATATGTTATTGGACTTGAGAATTGGAAATTCTCTGTTTTCTATCATTCGAAATGAAGTAAAGAATGCAGTGTTGAGTCATTTTTTTCTCTCTAGAAAACATTTTCGTCAGTAAATCAACTTAAGTCCATTGTTTGAATGGCCTGTCGTTAAGCTAAATCTATTTTAAGTCGGAGCTAATTCTTTTTCATTACTTCAACTCCCTTGTTTCATTCTAACATTTGTCTTTGGTTTTCTTTTTTTTTTTTTTTTTTTTTTTTTGTTCTTTATAGACTTGCAGAAAGGTAAATTGGCTATGAGTCGTTTTCTTTTTCCCTTCCGGTGGAATTGCATTTCTTTTTTTATTGTAAATTCTTCTTTATGGGAACATCTAAACATATGTTAGGAGTAGTTTTAATAATGCTTATATTTTGAAATACCCCCATGAGCTGAGTGTGAGAGCTCAGATATGATTTTGTTGCTTATATAATTTGCTTGTTTGAGTGTGTGTGGTTATTGGAGCAAAGGCCACATTTGGCCATACTGCGCTAATCAAGTGGTAAAAATATAATATATACTTAAAACATTTTTGCTAAATTAGCACATATATACAAGGATATACCCAAGATTCTGAACACTTAAAACTAAGATTCCTAAAAATTTGAAACATTGATGGAATGTACAAGAACACAAAAAGAAATTTCCAACACTAATTAAAAACATCAAATTCCTAATGGAAATAAAAAAGCCAATAGCTCATAAGAATTTAAACATATTTGAATAGTATTTCTCACCCACAAGTCATCTTATATTAAAGACGAAATTAAAAAAAGATATATTTGTAGATAGGGGAATTGGTTATCAGTCGTTTTGTTTCTCCATTACGAAGTCATTGCATTTTTTAATACTTCTTCATAATGAGAGTATCTAAAGAAATGTTAGAAGTAATTTTAATAAGGATTTCAATTGATAATATCTTCATAGATTTGCAGAGCTACTGCAGTTTTTACTTCTACGTTCATATTTCTTAGAAGTAATTTTTAGGATTTCAATTTATTAATTTATTTTGAATTTATTAATATTTCTGGACTTCCCAAATAATGAAAATTGAGTTAAGATAAGATTTAAAGATATCTGATGAATTACTGTAATGTATTTTTAAAATTTCTTTGAACTACTATTTGTTTATTTTAAATTTATATTAGTTCCTTTTCTGCGGAAACAGCTCACCGCACCAACATCGTTTCAATCCATTGCCCACAAGGATCGATTCAATTTTACGGCGGTTGTCTTTGGATGATCCAAGGGAACAAGAAATCACGAATTTGGTCTGAGAGCTGCATCATTGATAATCATATTCAACATGATATTGGTGCAACATTTTTTTAATTACATTGAATTACATAATTACTTTGAAATAGTCACTTATAAGGGGAAATTTCAGGATTGAACAGTAGAATAGTTGGGAGCAAAAACAAAATATTAAGACAAAAACATATGAAATATTGAACTTTACGTACTAATAAATTACTGTAAATGTGCAATAGTTATGATAGAAATACAAAATCCCTAACAAATTTCAGAAGACAGCTTGTATCAATGATCAATTTTTTCAATAATCTTAATTTAAATAAGAGTCCTGATTGTGTTCGTGGACATATTCCACGTTAACTACTCGTTAACTAGGTTGATTACAAGCTAAATTCAAAAAAATAAATAATAATTAGTAATTAACCAACATTTTTCGATTCTTCTGTTACAACTTCGGAGGAAATTATTCAGCCTGAATTGATTATACTGCCTAAAAATTAAAAATTTTATCTTTCCAGTAATACCAAAATCTTCAATGCAATTTTTTCTTCATTTGATATTATTTCTTTTTTCATATTTAACAAAAATAACTTGAAAATAAGATAACAATAAAATTATGATTCCTTCCACCATTACTTTCGAAATTTTTATTCCATACTGTGACGAATCTGTAATTTTGCTTTCCCGCGCTAATATTGTCATCGTAAAGAAGACTGATTTACAGCCATCTGTATTGAATGGTGACGTCAGAGATTCTTGGCTTGGCTCTAGAGCTTGGCGACAAACTTGGTGACCAGTAGACGACGAATTTGGCAACATAATGGATAATACCCGAAACAACGAGAACTTTCCCTATCCGTCCATTAGGAGCCGAGATACATCCAGAATGCTCCTGATTGGTCCAGAAGGTTTTTGCCCCGCATTCCGTTACTATATAAGGAGCCATCTGAACATGGAGTCAGAGAAGTGCGGTGATAATCGACCTAGTAGACCTAAATAGAGAGGTCTTGAACTGAGGAGTCCTGAACGGAGGACTGCGGGATCGCTGTGTGCCGTCTTTGTGTCTTAAGTTGCACAAGACACAAAGATCGACATAACTATCACACAGTTATGTCGATCCATAACTGTGTGATCGATCGGTAGACCTGAACTGAGAGGTCTGGAAGAAGAGTCCTGATCGAAGGAATCACCGTGAGAATATCGAAGCTACGGATAAGTTTTGCGGGGCGTATTCTGATGAAAGCTGTGTCGTAGCCCGTTGTGTCGTCGTCGGGAACGGAGCAATCCTGAACTGAGAAGTAGTCCCGTTGTGCGAAGTAATGAGTAGGCAAAAAAGAAAAAGGGAATAGTTTCAGTCTGTCCGGGAGCGACCTTCACGAGAAATAGACAGAATCCCTTAAAGATTCCCTCTCCTGCTGAATTCTGTCTAGCCGCTTAGTGAGCTGTGGACGTTGTCACAACTGAATTTCTGCATGTAGACTACTGTTGTTATTGTCTACAGTAGAGTTCTACTATTGTGCTGTCCTGTGTGCTTGTCTAGGCTGTATATATCTTCTGTACATAGTTGTTATCTTCTTACATAGTTGTGCTGTAAATATTTGTCTTCTTTGTGCTATCTTTACTTCGTCCTATAAATAAACATCGTCAGTGTTGTGTCTTCTACTAAAAGACTGATCATTGTGTGTGCTCATCTTCTCTCACACCGTACACCCCACTATACGGGCAAACGAACCCGACGGATTACGAGAGGAAATCCATAACAATACCTTTATAAAAAAAACATTTTATGGTTAAAAGTAGTTACTTATCTTTCTTTAAAAGAACTGAAAGAAGAGTAGATGCTCATTTCATCTTCATTTAAATACAAGTAACTAAAATTGGAAGGCTGTAAATTAAATGGCGTAGCGTAATGAAAAATTTATTACATTATATTATAACTCTTTCACGAACACTTTTCACGATAAACTTTCAACTTTCGACTGTTGTGTAAATATCATCAACTTCTAAATGTTGTAAGCATCAAATATTTTAACCTATAATAGAATAAGTTCTTCTTGTGTAATATATGGTTTTAAATAAACGAATTGTCTAAAATTCTACTGTCTTAATTGGTCAGGATCAAGTTATCCCAATCTTAACACATAATCCCGAGTCACACAGAGCTTCTCGCAAAATCAAAAACACCTTCGGACACTTACATCTCCGAATCCTCCTTAAATGGCTCTTACTTCTCTTCTCTCAAAAAATATCGCAATTTATTTCAGCTTGATCTCCGCCTCTGAGTTTCAGATTAAAGAACTTGAGCTCCTTATCACCCAGTTAATCGTGGAAATTTCTATTCATGATCCATCTTTGTAGCTAACCCTTCTCGAATACATGTTAATTATTAAATTGACTGATAACATCGGATAAAATTCATCTGATTTCTACTCTTAATGATATCTGTTGATGGGGATTGATTTCCTTCCAAGATGTGAGGAGTCCATTCATAATAGGAAAAACTTCGACTGGATGTTTAACGTTTGTTTCCCTTGAAAATATGATGAATCTCTTTGAAACGAGAAACATATATACTCCCCTTTATCTGAATACAACAAATGACCAGAACACAAGACTCCAAGGGCGAAGAGGATCCTCGTAAGGTGTTTCGGGAGCCCTTAAAAATAGGTGGGAAAATAGGTGGCGTCACATCTCATGGAAATACCAGTTATCATTTAATAGAAGTAAGGAAACGCTACAATACCCAATAAAACACATCATTTTGCCACGTTTTTTAGAATCTATTTAATATTTTAGCATTCGATTAACCTGAATTCTTTAATTTTATACTTTTAGAACGAACAGGCAGCAAGAACATTAATTGTTTCCTCAAAGAGTCTAGAAAATCTAGTAAAGTGATCGACAATATTTCCAGGGACATGACAAGTTTTGGTCCAGTATGAACAGTCTCGCATTATATTTTTTAATGTTAAATGCAAAATCAATTGTTTGGAGAGTTAAATCTTGATGATGAAGTACTGTAGTTGTTGATAACCGACATCGTTAATATTTGAAAATTCTTCGCATTTCAAAATACGAAAAAACATTCCTACTAAATAAGAATAAAAAGGAAAATATTTGTCTAATGCTCAGAATCTTTTAACTATAATCACTAACAGAATCTAAAAAAAAAGAGTAAAAATGCTCAGGAAATATCAATAAAATATGAAACAAAATAGGTACTTTTTTTCCTTCATGACAATTTTTAATTTTTGCTACAGGCAAATCGCATTTCAGATATGGCAATAACATTCAAACAAAGGATACAGTCCAGAAATCGATAGAAAAAACAAGTGAATCCGTTAGAACTCAAGAGAAAAATTCTACACATCATTAAACATCAAAATTTATGCCCTCAGCATAAAAACAGTCAGCAGAATCCTTTATTTCTTCGAAAAATTACTGAAGAATCTTTTAAAGAAAAAAAGATTAGATATTTTATTGATCTTGAGAATTAGAAATTCCTTACATTGTGACAAATTTGAAAAAAATCATCACGGTATTCAGTCAATTGTTTTCCCTCTGAGGACAATTTGAAACTTTTTTTAAAACAACGCTTTAGGCTGTTGTTTCTTGTAGCATTTCGTAAAGCTAAATCTATTTGAAGTCAGAATTAATTCTTTTTCAGAACTGTGGTTTTTTTTTCGACACAAAATTCCTTGTTATTGATTTCCGGCTTGCTAAGTCGACAATGAACCATTTATTTTACTTTCACAGTTCGGGAACAGTTTTATTTTCATTTTGAGTTTATCTTTTGTGGAATAATCATTGATCAATTAACTCTTGAATCTTTATAGTTTTTTAGGAAATTTATTAATACTATTTGTTACCTTATTTTTCCCAGTAAAGTTTCTACTACTTGTTAATTGATTCTCTTGAAACAAATAGTATGAGACAATATAAAACTTACTTTTTTAATACAGAATAAAATAAAATAAAATTACTTTGTATTGGCTGCAGAAATATTTAAACACAACCTATATTTTTTTTCTTAATAAATGATTAAATATTTAAAATAATTAGCAAAATCAATGAATCAGTCTTTTAGACCAAATTATTAAATTGATTATCTGTTGCTGTATATAAAAGCCCATTATTTCCAAATATATAATTAAGGGCTGCTTTTCAACCCTTTGATCTACTTTTGATAAATATCACAAACTCATTACTTTTCTTTGTATTTTCTAGGAAAAATATCACATAATACCCACCTCCCAAATAACCTGTCCGATTACGTCTACCTTTAAAGCACTTGAAATCTCTAGATTTCCAAATATGTCATCATTAGTCTCTTTAACTCCTCCTTTATTTTTTTACAGAAATCCAAAAACCCTACTCCTTTTAATATTTTCTATGAAAAATATCAATTAATAATCCATTCAAAATAATTGGCCCAATTTCGCTTTCTTATGTAGTGTATGAAAGCTCAAAACCTCCCGATATACCATAAAGGATATAATGCCCTCAGCTTCATTTTTTACTGAAATTAAAACACTTACTTCTCTTTATATTTCCTATATGACATAATTCCTCAGACAAAATATTTGACTCGGTTTCGACGGATTTTTTATTATGTGAAAATCCATGGCTGAGCAGATTTGAAACTTTAAGACTCATCAAAAGTTCAAGGTCAGATTTTTTTGTCGATGACAGTATTTCGTTGGAATAAAAAAGATGGCTCATTTATACTTGAATGTTGGCATCATTTAAATTCCTCTGTAATGAGATTGATTCTTGAAACCAATACGAATTTCGAAAATACATATTTTTAAAAACAATGTTTCCCTCATATATTAATTAGCATGTAGGACCAAGAAAGGAAAAGCAATTTTCTCTCTGCATGTAAATTACATTTCTGTTTTCAATAAACTTTTCTTTTGCTTTGAAATGCAACAACTGGGTATTTTTTTCAAACCAATTTTCCTCTTTCTTTGCCATAGCAAATCTCACTTTTACATAAAAGCCAACCTGTTTAGCAGAATGCTTTTATATGCTATCACTAAAAATGTTTCCGAGGGACAAAATTCCCTGGATAAAAGATATTTTTTCCTAAATCTCAAGATGAATTCCTGTAAAATCTTTTGCAAACAAAGTTTTTTTCCCTTGACAGGTAATTTTGAAATAAGTCATGTAAACAACAGAGACCGTTTTCTGGGTCTAAACATATGTTTCGAAGAAATGAATGTTGGTAGAAATGTATTTTTCGTTTGTTATATCTCCAACGAATAAAATTACCTCCATCAGGCTGAGCTTCCATCTATACGCAAATTCAGAATCAAAATACTCACATCAGTAATTTTTGATATATACCCTTGTTCATTAAAATGGTTTCTCTCGAAGCTGTTATAGCTATTTATAAATTATTTTCATAAAATCCGATTCGAGCAAAGATTTTTTACACCAAAGTGAGATTATATATAGAAATAAATGCATTAAAAAGTAAGTCATGGGTAAGATAATTACAAAAACAATCAAATTATGTGTAAATTAGCAAGTAAATTTTACTTTCGCATAACTTCATCAACATTTTACATGCCGTATGCTTTATAGAACTCATTTTTGCTCTCATTATATGTATCAATATATACCGTCTTTTTATTTCATTATATTTATAATTTAAAATTTAAAAAAACTCATGAACTGTTTTTTTTTCATAAAATTATCTTTACTGCTAATAAAAAATATGCGTGTATATATGTGTGTACTTGTGTGTCTGTACATGAGTGTATGTAAAACAAAAATGTTACACAAAAATATTACAGTCATTGAAAACATAATTTGTTGAATTTTAAGATGACGCAAAATTATTTTTTGGCTTCTATATTTTCTGGGGTTATAGGAAAATAACCGTAAAAATTTCATTTAATTTTCCGTTAATTAAAAAAAAATCAAAAAGTTGTTCCAGTGTACATTTTTTTATCCTGAAATGTGTAAATGTGTGAAATTTGGTTCCTAGATTAGTCCTGCAGACCGCCCACATATTCTAAATTATCTCGTGTGTGTGTGTGTGTGTGTGTGTGTGTGTGTGTGTGTGTGTGTGTGTGTGTGTCACCCTTCTACTGTCTATCAGCAGAGGTATTCAGCTAACGTATAGAGGCACCATAGATTCCTTAGATAAGATCAGAAATCTAATAAGAACCCTAAAAGGTTAAAACAGAAAATAAATTTCTTGCGTTTTTCTTAATTTAGCATACGAATAAAAAATTATGTTTTGAAAAATGTTTCAAATAAAGTGGTAAATATATAATTTTAAAAATTAATCTACAAATGTATGAATGCAGTTTAATTATCCAATAGGCAGCAAATACTTGCAGTTAATTTAAATTTAGATAGTTAAAAGCTTCAGTTGCCTTTTTCACATTTCTCCAAATTTTCTTCATTCTTCCATTGTTGATCGCTTTCTTAATCTTTTCAGATTTTAAATAATTAACATTATAAAGCCTCTTGAGACATTTTTAATCATTTATCTGTTTTTGAAATAATTGACATTTTTCTAGTGTATTAACTAAACATTTTTGCTTGATCTCATTTTAATAATTTGTTTTATGAATTTTCTGCAGAATTTAGATTTAAAAATTAGCTTTTTAGATTAGAAATTTTTTTTTCAAAATAACTTCTAATATATTGACGAAAATTAATGAATATTGAATTACCTTCTTCAAAATATATAATTTCTTAATCCGTTATTACGTTATTAAATCATTGTATATTTATGAATAAAATATAATTTACATTCTATAATTTAATCGGAAGTGAATGTTTCCGACTAAATTATTTTCAGAAAATTTAATTTCTGCAACTGCAAGTAAATTGCCTCATAATACAGAAATTACCAAAGACTTCATAGATCGTTATTGCTACTTGATTCATTCCATAATAATGAATAATAATCTTTTCATTGCATGACTGCACAGAAAATATTTTAACAAGGTAAATATCCTGCATTCTTGCATAGCTCTTTTATTAAACCGTATTTCTATTTTTCTATACATTGAAGCTATTCTTGCTGATAAATATTCATTAAAAGTACATTTAAGAAGGCAACAATCTTTAATTAACATACTCTGGTGCTAACAGTTATATACTTTCTAAGATGATGAAACCAATTACATTGTTACACAAATTGACCTTATTAATAGTTAGAGAAATATAGGGGGAAATCTTTTAAGATGATAATATACCTACTAGTATGCCTTATGAATATTGTTCTTATATTTTTCTGATATAAAACAGACTTTTCTGGGACATCGAATAGGAATTTCCCTTGGAATAATAATGAGGCTGTTATTTCTTTTATGTGAGAGATGAATAAATTTTATAAATATCCAAACATCTTGACTGATATTATTGAAACAGATAAGTAAACTGAGGATTATATAGAAATGCTGAATTATTGTAAAAATGTGTATGAAATATTTTATTTTAAAAAAATTTTATGTATCAAGTGAGAATTTAATAAAGCATAAAAGTTAGTTAGTTAACTTTCCAATGCTGTCTGTCTGATCATGATGAAGAAATATTACGAAGAACATTGGTTTGGTGGGGTTTTTACTTTTTTAGGTTTGCATTTGAACAGTACCATAAAAATGTAACTATTCTATAAAATAACTTTAAAAATAAAAGTTTACTTATGCAAGTAGAAAATATTTATGAATATAACCTGATGATGATGATCTGCAGCCTGGAGAGATATAAACTGTTAAAAAAATGTTTAAATTTGCATTCATATGCATTTGTAAACATGACCGACCGATCAACTAAACCGACTCTCAAGTGATGTTGACAGATTGAAAACTGGAATGAGTTGTTTGCACATATGTGTGTTCAGAATAACGTCAAAATATGTATTTCCATACCCGTTCAAATAGGGAAAGTATCTCACAGATATGAGATTCCTTCTCTACAATTTACCGATGAGGTTACAGTCTTATTTCCATAAACCATGGACATCATACATTATTCCATACAGATATTCACAATTTCTATGGCGCCTTGTGACTGATGGATGGATATATAATTAACCCCTTGGGAGTAATCCACTTCAATCAATCAAGCAAAAAATTCAGTGCCCATCTAGCCACATCTCTGGAGATGGGTGCAAACAACTCATTCCAGTTTTCAATCCGTCTAAATCACTTGTAAGTCAGTTTAGTTTACTTTTCTTATATTGTCACTACAGGCTCTTTGTTATAGATCCAACTTTTGAGAACAGCCGCTGTAGCCTGGTGGTAAAGTCTCGGCTTCGGAACCGAAGGGTTGCCGGTTCGAGCCCCGCTTACACCTATGAGACGACGTGTAAGCGGCTCCAAAACGGCGGCTCAGAGGTGTAAGCGGGTCTTGTGCACGTAAAATCCATTGGAGCCAAACATCCTCCCGGTGGTTTGAAGTGGAAGTTTGGAGAGGAGGTGCCAGCTCAGGTATCGTACCGCGGTTTGAAATGACTGTCCGTCCCAAAATAGTCCTAGTGTTACTTCAAAACGGGACATTAACATATATAACTAGCTGATCCAACTTGTGTACTAGCATTCGCGCTTTCCTTTCATCCTTTCCATTAGTTTGAACTGAGACATTGTAATGCTGTTATTGCCTACATTAAAAGAAACGATTGTAAAATAGTTTATGACTCACTAAACCGTCATAGGCCGGGATGATTTGGATTTTCTTCGTTTACCAATATCTGATTGCTTTTTCTTTTGGTGCTTTATGCTCTTTTTTCACTGTGCATGCATCGAGTGATCCTTTGCTTATCTTTAACCCTATTTGGGTATGCTACGTCTCCTGGACATTTAAGCATTCCATTTCTCTTCCAACTCGCCAATATTTCCTTTCGACTTTTGAATGCAAGTCGTATTTTAGGAAACAACTTCTCAAATTAAACTTGTCTGTAAGGGTCTTAAAGTCATTGATAAAACTAATATTTATCTCTGAGTTCAAAGGGAGTTCAAGTTCAAAGGACTGAATGTAATTGAGTAAATGATCAGGGTCATTAACGCTTTCATGCATGGCATGGTTATTTTTTTTTGCTAGGACCTACATTACAAACATGATTGTTTCTTGTTAATATTATTTTCAGCATTGGCCACAACATGGTCATTAACATATAACTAATGACACATAACTTGTTTTAAAACAAATGCTTGTATGTTAAATCAATTTCTAATTCTTTAAAGTAATCCTCATGCATCCATGACTTTTCAAACTGTACAGAATGTAAAGTTGTTTTCCTTCAGTTCCCTCATGAAATTTTGAACGATGTTGGAAACGTGTCAAATGTTAAATACCTTATTGAAATAAAATTATTATAAGGGCAATCACCTGAAGTGTGTCATAAAAAAAAGAGAATAGAGGAAGACAGAAAGCGTTGATGGCGTTGATAACAACAATACGGGTATTTCTATTAAAATATGCAAAGCCAACATAGGATATGGGCATGAAGTAATAAAAAGAAGACGAGGGTGTTTCAGAAGCGAATGTTTACATGTAAATTGAATTTAGCTTATTCTTAAGTACAAATAACGGCAAGTCTTCTTTTACGCAAGTAAAGTCAATGGCAAATAAAATGTTTAATTCAATGAATTGTGTACACTCTCTATGTTCCATTGATTATTACACTCTCTATATTCCATGTCTTTTGATAAAAGGATTATTTTATTTAAAGGACCATTTCATATGTAGGTGAGATTGAAAATATTCTTATGTAATCAGTATGGGATTCTCATTATTTTTCTCGAAAAAGACAGGATTTTACCAAAAAAAACTGCGAGCGAAACCCGATCTTCCATAAGTTGATAAGTAATTTTTCAATTGAATTTCTTAAAGTTAAATTTTCATAGTCAACAAAAGCCAGACGCATCAATCCTTTTTATACTTTCCGCAGACTTATTTTATCGTGCATAATTGTAAGTTTACAACTTCGATTAATTTTTTTAAAAATACAATTATCACTTTGTACAGTAAATTAATTAAATTCCCTTTTCTCTTTTAAGTAAACTTCTTAACAGAAAAAAGATCATCTACAGAAAATTTGTGAAAAGCATGAATATAGAATCACTAGTATTATTAAATGAAATCTATGAAACGCTTTCAATTCGTAGCAATTTATCATAGTAATTATATTTGTTCAAATTTTTCCCCCCAAGAAGTCTTTTTGTCTCTTTTCAGAAGAATAAAAAAAAAACTTCTTTATTTCTTCGTGAAAAAGGAAATTTGCGAAGAAAGTCCAAATTTAATTAAGTAAAATTTTTTGCTTCGAACTTTAATTTTCTTCTTGCATAAAACTTTCAGACAAATATTTTTCCTTCTTAATTAATAAAATTGATTATCTTTATTTCTTTCCTTAATATAAATGACGATATCGACGTTTCACGCAAACAGAAAAATTAAAATTTCTTTTATTTTTCTTTCGTGTTTTTTATACTGATATTTTTTTTCCTTATTTTTTTAGGATTTGTATTCTTAACATTTTTCATTATTTTTTTATATGAAGTATACGAAGAGAAAGGGTAATATTCCTCAAAACATTTTTTGATGAATCTCCGAGTCACACCCTTAATCCCAAAAACGCATTCCTGGAATTAAATAATAATTAAACGCAATATTTCAAAAAATACATTAAAATCTGATATGTTTTGTTTTTTCTAAATTAGTGTATATCTACCAAATTTTGAATGAAACCCATTCACTGGAAATCTGGTAGGCTGTTTATTTAAATGTAAGTGAATATGACAATCTTCAAAACATTAACAAAAAATATATCTAAAAATTTTAGCATATTGTAGCATCTTAAGTGTAGACTGGAATGGTATTGTGAAATAAATCTATTGCATTTGCTACTTATGGCACGTGCCCTAGACAAGCCAGTTGACGAAGTGGGAGATGGCCGAATTGGTCTTGTAGCTTCTGTGGGTAAAGCCCACTAAGACCCACGAAGGCAGGGGCCGCGGTGGCCTGGTGGTAAGGTCTCGGCTTCGGAACCGGAGGGTTTCAGGTTCGAGTCTCGATTCCACCGAAGAACCGTCGTGTGAAGGGGTCTCTTGTCTGTCAGGCCAAACATCCTCCCGCTGGAGGGGGGTGCCAGTTCAGGTGTCATCCTCGTCATCTGACCATGGTTCAAAATGACGAGGTCCATCCCAAAATAGCTCTCGTGTTGCTTTAAAACGGGACGTTAATATAACTAAACTAAACCCACGAAGGTAAAAGTCTGACTTCTAACTCATATGAAAGTGACACTCACACTTTCGATTGCTCACACCTTTTTCAGAATTAAACTATTTCACACACCTCACAGATAGGGCACAGAATAAGAAGGCCGAAGTAAAACTCAAACCCAGGAAGGCTAGATTACGAGGAAAACGCGCTATTTCTAGATCAAGACGTCGGTAAAACAATTTTGTCAAGGGCTTGATTATCTATAAGTTTGGACTTTAGAATAAATTCAGTGGTCATAATTAAAAAACACGACGATTTGAATTAATAAAATTTAGTGCAGGTTTTTGTCATTTGAGTTCAGATCCCTGTCAAATTTTAAATAGAATCGAAACTCAGGAAGTATGTCTGAATATATATGAACGCGATACCTACAAAAAGTTAACAAGAAAATAGATAAAATTTAGTAAACTATTGTAATATCTAAAGTGTAGATTGGTATCATTTTGTGAAAAAATCTGTCAATTGATTGATCGTTTGTCGATTTGTGCTTTCGTATAAATGTAAATGAAGTAATTCAAAAACATAAATATTTCAATAAAGGAAACTTGGAACACTCTTTTGTCATCTGCAGCCTAAATTTCGGTCAAACTTTTATTGGAATTTATTCACAGGAACTCTGGAACATCTGTCTGAATATAGGTGAACATGATTCCTATGAAATGTTAACAAATGATGAATTGATAAAATTTTATAAGCAATTGTAATTCAAAAACACAACGACTTGAATAAATAGCACTTGGTTTTATTAACTATAGCATAGAGTCCTATCAAAATGTGAATCCTTCCGTGTCTTGTTCTGCATCTTTGCATTGTTGTCTATAGTGTAAACGATTTTGTTTCGGATCATGAATTCTAACTTGGGCTGATGCAATGTACCTTTTTTATTCTTCATGTTTATTTATTTATATTTATTATTATTATTTATTTGTTTATTTTTATTTATTTATTTATTATTTATATTTTATTTAGTCTTTGTTTATATTTTGGTTTTCCATTTATTAATTTTTTTTATTCCTTTATTTATCTTTCTCTCAATGAATTGATTTTATTCCTTTTTTGGGTGACTGCTTTTAGCTTCTTTTTTATCTTGTACGTATAGATGTTATAAGAAAAAGTTATGTTTGAATAGCGAGACTTTTGATAGCAATTTAAATTCTTTTTTTTTTAATTATAAGCTTTTCACCGGTATAACGCCAATTTCGGCACACACCGATTCATCATCGGAATACATCAGAAAAGTGTAAACAATATAAATCCGTTAAAAAACCCAGCAATTTTTTTTAAATGAAATTTGATATACAATATTGTCGTTCTGTATCAAAATTTGGTCTCAGTCGGTCCAAAAAAATGTTATTTAAAAGGTATATTTAGTTTTCTTTACTATGCTACGAAACGCAAAATTCTAGGGTGCACAAATTTCTCCATTTCAAAAATTTTAAGTAATAGAAAAAAAAAGGATAACATTTTATCACAGAGTAGTATCCCTGAGAATGATTGGAAGCGACCACTTCAAAGGATTTTTTTTTTCCCTTTTTTTTCCAGTTCTTACTATTAGTTCACACTCTCCCTATACATAAACATCTTGTTCAAATTTTTAATCGTTAATAAAAAACTTTTTTGTCTTTCACTCGAGTTCAAATACATTTTATTAAACTTGTAGTGGATAACACTTGATATTATTACAGTTTCTTTTTCAAGTATTAATTCATTCATTAAATTTAATTAATTTTTAGTACTTTAAATAGAGTTTTAGCATTTTGTAGTGAAAATTGAAATCGACAGGCAGTAGTTCAATCTGTAAGATGCGAGGATTTCAGTATTTTTCACACGAAATAAAGATTGCCAGTTCAATTCTTGCGAAAATCTATCATTTTTTTTATGCTTAATAGTATTTTTGATAATTATTTAATAAAAATAAAATGAAATAAAAAATTTCTTTGTTAACCTAAGTAAGAATTTATTTTTTTTAAGTATATTACCTGTTTCTATTCGAAATATAATTTACTGAATCTTATTTTGCATAACGAAATGCACAGAAATAGTGTTGGGACCGGTAACCAGATATAGGCGTCTCTTTCCCCTGATCTGGGCTTCTCAGGTTCGAGTCCTGTTTCGGGTATAGTGTTTATTCTACCTCAGAGGTGTGTGAATGTATCCCAAAGGTAAAAGGAGATTGTGATAAAAAACGTGCCTCATTAGTAGATAAGAAGTATTCTTGGCATAGATGGCGATAATGCTCTAGCGAAGCAAGAGACGCTCTATCGGCTTAAAACTGCTTCATCAGTGGGCTTCTCTATTACAAGTGCCATAAGAAACAACAACAAAAATATTGTATAGCGGTGGTTTCATGTTCTATCATAAAATATTGAATAAATTCATGTTGTCATAGTGATTTTTGTTTTTGTAATGAAGCAAGAAAAAAAAACAACTCTTATGTCTTAACGACACAACAAATATAAATAACAAGCTGGTATCTACAAATGACTAGTAAGCCTGAAATTTGACTTTTAAGCCTGAAATTCAATTACTAAAAAATTAGTTCTCTGTTAAAATTTTAATATGAATATAAAATTGTAAAATATTCAGATCAATGTTTTCTTATCATTTAATCTTCAAATGCTGCTCCTTTAATTATTACTCCCTTTTACTTCCAAATCTGAAATTGGATTTGTCGTCCTTAGCATTGATTTACACTCGCAATTCCCAAACTGTTTTCTCTTCCTGAAATGAGGAAGAAGTAGCGAGAAGAGAATGCTCAAGTTCTCAATTTGTATTTCGTTAGAACTTAGAAAGCCTTGCCTTGTTTTCCTGAAGATGGAAAGCCAATTTAGTGCTGCTTGCGGAGCAGCATTTTCCGCTAAATCGTTGTCTTTAGCTTAACAATAAGGAGGCGCTCGTTTTCACCCCATTAACCTGAAATAGAGACAAATAACTCTTGATAGCCTAGTTTATCAATCTTTCGCTTTGACTTTTTATTTTCCAAGCTATTTCTATAGCACATTTTTTTCCTGTCTAAATATAGGGTGGCTGTAATTATAGTTCCACTTTGAAATGATCATAAAAGGAAAACTATTGGACCAAATGTTATCAAACTTGGTAATAGTTTAAAGGAGGCCAAGAGAATTTCTTTTCCACACAGACAAACAAAAATATTTTAAAAATTTACCACCAAGGGAGGAAATGGTGCTATATGAAGTATTGGTATGTTATGATGATTATGTCTTGTCCGTTTTCCACGTAAAGAAGGGGTGCATTAGCTTCTGAGGGTAAAAACCCTTGAGCGCCCAGAGGGGAGAAGTCTGACTTCTAGCTCAAATGAAGATGACACACACATCCGCTAGCACAACCGTTTTTACAAGGGGGCTCATTCATACAACTTACAGACAGAAGACAGAAAAACAGCCATGCCCGAACCGGGACTCGAACCCTGGACGCCCAGATCATGGGACAGACGCTCTACCCCCATGTCACAACGCCGGCATTGGTAAGTAAAATGGGAAATGTAGACTGTTTGTGGGGTTATGTAGAACCGCAATGAAATTTAATTGCAGCAGGAAAAAGCAAATAAAAATTTATTTGCGCTTTTCAAGTCATATGGTTTCCCAGATAAAAGTTAACCTGTTTATCAGAGTTCCCATTGTTGAACGACAATGCCTCTAACCATGCAATATGACTCTTTAACATGTTATTAGGAATGCGATAGCACTGATTGGCGTGCTCTGCAGGTAACTTTCAGTAAGACGAATATGCCAAGGGATCTGCTAAGCGCTCTTGATGAGAATGCCGTAATGCAATTGAACTTGCTTTCAAAAAATGAGAAATGCCTCACTTAACCTGTTTTGTAACATTTTTTAAAACACTGCCTTCATGTCCTATTTTGTTAAACAATATTACATACAGGGCAATTTCTTTCCCTGTAGGTGAGTTTTTGAACTTTTTTTTTGGTAGAAAAAATTTCTTATGACTTCTTCTAATCTATCAACAACGGTGATTTTTATGACCTCTTTTAATCTATTTTATAACATTTGGCCAGTAATTTTCCTTTTATGGTCATTTCATAGCGGAACTTTAATTACAACCATTCAGCACTTTGAATTCTTCATATACGAGAAACATGCAAAAAAATATAATTTCAGTAATATGTTATTCTCATGTCATGGAGGTAATTAATTAATTACTACTGTACGTTCTCAGATTCGTAAGCCCTCCACGCTGTTGCGCATGCGTCAGGATGCGTTTATTTAGTCAAAATAGAGGAAATAGAAAAGATGAATGTTTATATTAAGCAAAAGGGAGTACTCAGATTATTGCGGAGTTGGAGATGTGATAACCATCCATCTTTCTGCTTACCACCCTTTTACCAAAGTATAATCGTCGAAAAGAGATCGTCTTCTGATCTTAAATCGAATAACAACATTGTTACGGAAATTCCGGAGTTCTTTTCCGATTAGTTTGTCGATAAAACAAACAGTCCTTTAGTAGCAAACGAAGGGTGATTTTTATTAAAGATGAAGATACGAATACACAGAGAAGACAAATGCACAACAGAGATTACACAGACAAAACACTACAACAAATAGTAGCCCACAAGGAGTAACCAAAAGTAATAACAACCACAGAGCACAAAGCAGTCGCACAGGAGTCAGCAGAAAGAGGAAAATTTGTCTATAATTTAAATAATCTAAGGTTTCACCAATCGCCTCCTGCCTTTAGCTTATCCTACTGGCGACTCACTACTACATTATTGGCTACTGCACACAGGAATCGATGCTGCTTACATAATATTCACTGGGACTCGGCCCACAGCTAAATTCTGCAATCGTTTGAACTCTGCACAGAGCTTGCTCTTGCTGGACTGATCAAACTATTCGTTATCCTCCCGACGACTTTATACAGGACTCTTTTCACGACTGCTCAATACACGATTGACTGCCTGTTGAGACTGCCGGCTTTCTATAGTTCCTTTTAGGTCTTTCATAGGGAAGAGAAGGTTCTGAAACAATCAGGCATACCTCGATTCCTATTGGCATAATCACCAAAATTCCGGAAGTTTCCAATATTATTCAATTTGTCATCAAACTAGCCAAATTCGTCGCCAAGTCATGAAGCCTTGAGATCACTGACTAAGCAGCCAATCAACATGCAATAGAACTGATCTTAAAATGGTCTTTCCAGTGCTTGAACTAACCGTTCTTCAAAGCAACATTATAATATGTTGCTTCATTCATTGTATAGAAGTAATTTAAATATTAAAATACAGAGTAATTCATTGTTTAAATGTCATTTTACTTTATCTACCTCGTACCAACAGCTACTGCCTTTATCCTATTGCAAATGGTGAGTAATAGTAGTTATTTTCATTTCTAAAGAAATATATTTGTCAATACATTTTTCAATACAATACAATACAATTTTTTTGTCAATATATTTTTTTTCCTTCCTCGTCGTCTCAATGCAGAGTTAATAAGCAACATTTAAATGCGAGCACATTTATACTCCAAATCGCATTACAACAGCCAATCATAATTTGGCCGTGACGCAAATAACGCTTTCAAACATAATACCGATTCTGCATATCTTATTTCTCACTATTTGTTTGCTAGCTGTCACTAAAATGGATTGCCCAGGAGGTGATTTGCGCGCTCATGAAGCAATTAGTGGAGTAAATATTTAACCGTTCTCCGCAAATTCTGAAAGTTAATGAATCATTTTTCGCCATTTACATCTTAGCGTCCCATTTACACCAGGCGAAAGTTTTAGAAGCTGGAATAAATTAGGCGAAATTGCATAACTAAATTCTTGGATTAGCGAACACTAAACAACTTTGAAGAAGGAAATAAAAACGACTATTCTAGGGTGTTATTCTCAGATAACAGAAGATAAATATCCTTATTTTATTTATTGTTTTCTGTAATCTTGGATATTTCAGTTATTATGCCGATTTAAATTATTTGTTTGCAAAAAATCAGGAGAAAATGCTATTATTTCATTTTTCCAAATCTGATAACAGGTAACTAATATAAAGAAGAATACAGTGGTATTCCAACAATCCAAAATAATAGACACTTCTGTTTGGATTATGAGAGATTCGGATTCAATGAAATATTCGGAGTACTAGTAATTTAATAAAATACTCAACAGATCAAATACAATAATTCATTGGTTTTGGGTTTGTAAAAGGGTAGAGGTGATTATTATGGTACAATTTAAGGTATCCGACTATGCTAAAAACACTGGTTATAGACCACATTAATGAATTTTTTATTGCCATTTCTTGTAGCCTGACTTCAGTTTTAATAATGAAAAAATCAATAAAATATTTGATACACCAAATGTAGTAGAAAATTGATGATTTTTAATTTGCGAAAGTGTATGGATATAGCTGGCGGTAATTATCATAATATAATGAAATTGCAGACAAACTAATTGGGAATAATGGCCCTTAAATTCAGAGATTCGCGTTTATTGAGAAAACATGAGCTAAAAATAATTATCTGAATTAAGATAAAGTGTGTTGGTTTTAATTATTATCTACTCAATCCCAATAGAATCAACGCACTTCACGGATTTTGTATACATTGTACGATCAATGACTTCTCATTGTTATGTTGTTTCGAAGTGTTGATAGTCTATAAGTGTGTTTCCTGTGAATGTTTTGATTCTGCTGAAGTACAGTGTTATCGTTTCTACACGAAAATTTTCAGTTTAGTCAAGAATCAAGATCAGTATAATCCAGAAGAAGAAAAGCGTTTCAGCAGATCTTGCTCACAAGGCAAATGCTACTACGCTTGAACTGGTGTTACTCTGCGCTTCGTAGAACAGCTGCTAAACCGAGTCTACATGTTATTTATGCAGTAATAGCGTAACATCGCATTGTTATGGAAGTTTAATTTCTTACTTCATAAGAAAAAAAATGTTTCTGTTTCTAGCAATTAAGGTATACAACTATGTTCGAAGAAAAAATTTTGAAAAAAAAAATTTTTCAAAAACAATTTAAAATTATGGTTTTTAAATGCATTGCCAATTGTACTACAAATACAACAAAATTGTTTGAGAGTCTAATATCTTTTAAGAAATAGGAAAATGTGCTGTAAATTTTGATGAAATTTTACCAAAATGGTCACCACTCTACACAAAATTGTAATGTAGCAATACAATTTTTCTTTGTACACAAGTTATAGAATATAATGATGAATGAAATGAACCAACATCTAAGAAACATTTTGAGATGCAAAAACGTTATGGTAAAAATATACGTATATTTGCATTTTTGTTTTTCTTAAATTCATTACATAATTTTTCTAAAAATACCTATAAATGAAAAAGTATTTCACCAACAATAAAACTGTTGGTTCATTTCATTGTCCATATTATTTAAAACACACGCTGGAATTTTTATGTAAATACCTCTATCAGTTTTTGAGATACAATGTTAATGGTGAAAAATGTTCATGAAAATTAAAGTTTTGAAAATATTGAAGTTAAAGAGAAATTTTAACTGAAAAATATATGAACCCTGTATGATATGTAAGTCCTTCGTTTTCCTAAAAAAGATTAACTGTTTTGAAAATAAGAAATTCTAAACTAGAAGAAATAATAATGAAGAAATATTCGCCAATGTAGTACAAGGTGGCCAGAAATAAAACACCCCTACTCTGACCTCCATGGATATCGAACTACTCAGTGTAAAGGCTCAAAATTTTGTACACATACTATTCAAAATATGGGGAAACGGATTTCACGAAAAAAAAATTAGTTCCTGAAATCACCGATAGGTGGCGCTGCACAACTGGAACTATGATCAAAAGACACAAATAATAATAAAAATTAAAATGTTTATGCGGAATGGAATGCTTCCATGCTTCCTTTTTAATTTTTCTGCCCCTTATGGAAAATAAAAATAGTAAAGAAGCTAGAACTCCCGTTGTAACTGCAATTTCATACTGTAACCAGAAAAATTTGCATAAAGCATGGTTAGAAGCCATGTTCTGGGTATAAAAGAAGTTAAAAGGTGGGGAATGTCATTCTTATTAGTGATGGCTGTCACGCTGCCAGAACGCGCTTTGCTTGTGAAGTTGTTTTACGAGAATAAAGGAAATGCTCCAGCAGCACTTCGAGAGTTTCGCCGACTTAAGGATTTGCGTAAGGGACCATTGCTTCCACAAGCTCTCAGGAGAATGATCGCTCGATTCGAGGAAACTGGACATCTTGGAGTTCAGCCTGGTCGAGGACGCAAACCGGTTCGTTCAGATGTCGTTGAAGATGTTGCCACCGGTATTGTTGAACAGTCAATGGATAATGTTTTAGGTTGCAGTAGTGCACGTGCAGTGTCACGACACTTGGGTGTTCCCTATAGCACAGTGTGGAACGTACTCAGAAAAATGGTGCATTGTTTCCCGTACAAAATCCGCCCTAATCAACAATTGCTGGCCACAGACAGGGAGATGCGACTGACCTTTGCATTGACATTTCTTGCTAGAGTTGAAGTGGATGCATCGTGGCCGTGGCAGATTCTGTGGAGCGATGAGGCCCATTTCCACCTCAGTGGAACAGTGAACACCCATAACTGTCGCATATGGGACACGACAAACCCCCGTACCTTCCAAGAGATTCCACTCCACTCACCGAAAGTTACAGTCTGGTGTGGATTCACAGCCACATTCATCCTTGGACCGTTCTTTTTCGAAGAGGTTACTTCCAATGGCCTTGAGACATGTACCGTGACGGCCAACAGGTACAAAAGGATGCTCGAAACATTTGTTGTACCCCATTTGCAGCAGCGCCAATGCCTTGACACCATTACTTTTATGCAAGATGGAGCACCTCCACACATTGGACTCCCTGTGCAACAGTTTCTTCGCCAACATTTCACCACTGACAGAATAATCAGTCGCGCGTTTCCGACAACTTGGCCATCTCGTTCACCGGATCTTAATCCGTGTGATTTTTGGCTTTGGGGACACTTAAAAAACCTTGTTTATCGAGAATGTCTGATAACCTTGGCAGATTTGAAAGAGAGTATCAGTCTGCATGTGAGAAGCATCTCAGATGACCAGTTACGATCCGCAGTTGAACAAGCTGTCCACAGACTTCACATTTTACATCTTCAGGAAGGGAACCATATTGAGCAGCATTCCCTGCATCGATAACGTCCTTGTTTCATGTATGCTTGGTACTTTCAAATAAAATGTGTTTAAAACGTGTTTTTGTGTCTTTTCAGCATACGTCCAGTGGTACAGCGCCACCTATCGGTGATTTCTGGAACTAAATTTTTTTTTCGTGAAATCCGTTTCCCCATTTTTTGAATAGTATGTCCACAAATTTTCAAGCCTTTACACTGAGTAGTTCGATATCCAGGGAGGTCAGAGTAGGGGCGTTTTATTTCTAGCCACCCGGTATATAACCAACGTTTTTAAAGTTGTCGGATACCTTAAGATTATATATTCAGTCCTAATTAGTAATATAAATGCTTTTTTTAAATAAAGAATAAACAATTAGATTTTTTTTTATTCCAAATTAATATTTTTTCATTTATAAAAAATCGGAAGATTAAAAAATATATTGATTCCTTGATTCAGAAAATAGATTTTCAAAAATGTATATAACACTGCATACAATATTTCTTTTCTGCCATCTCAGTTTACCCACGAAATTTTATATCAAAAAAGGGGTTGAAAAAGTACTAATTCTAGAAATATCAGTGAAAAACATATCGCTCCATCTATGATTCACGTTTACGAAATCATTAACAATTCATACAGAATATGATACTTGAGGTGTTAAAGAACCAGCCATATATACTTCTACTGCTTTTCTTCATACAAAATAGAGGAGTATCAGGATGGTTCGAAAACTAAAAGTATCAGGAGATAAGCAATTTTCAACCAACTAAATTTAGAAACAAATTACACTGATGGAAAAAAAATCCCAACACCAAGAAAAAATTACTCTACAGTAATGAAATTTTAGGAATGCATTTGTCTGGGTAACATATTTAATTGATTGAAGTTTCAAGATCACAGGTAGAGCCATTGGCGAGAAGAGCCATTTCAAATGTGAAACGTTGGTACATTAGTAACCGGTGTAACCGCCAGATTTTTGAATGCAAGCATGCAAACGTGCATGCATTGTGTAGTACTGGTGTCGGATATCAGTTTGTGGGATGGAGTTCCATGCCTGTTGCACTTGGGCGGTCAATGCAGGGACGGTTAATGCTGTTTGTGGATGACGCTGGAGTTGTCATCCAATGATGTCCCATACGTGCTCGATTGGAGAAAGATCTGGTGATCTAGCAGACCAAGGCAACATGTAGACACTCTGTAGAGCATGTTGGGTTCCAACAGCGGTATGAGGGCAAGCGTTATCCTGTTGGAAAACACCCCCTTGAATGCTGTTCATGAATGGCAGCACAACAGGTTGTATCACTAGACTGACGTATAAATTTACAGTCAGGGTGCGTGGGATAACCAAGAGAGTGCTAATGCTGTCATACGAAATTGCTCCCCAAACCATAACTCCCGGAGTAGGCCCAGTGTGTCTAGGCCGCAGACAGGTCAGTAGCAGGCGTTCACCTGGCCTCCTTCTAACCAACAAACGGCTTTCACTGCTACCAAGGCAGAACCGGCTTTCATCAGAAAACACAACAGATCTCCACTCCGTCCTCCAATGAGCTCTAGCTTGACACCACTCACGTCGCAAACGGCAGTGTTTTGGAGTCAGTGGAATGCACTGTACAGGGCGTCTGGCTCGGAGCTTTCCTTGAAGTAACCGATTTGTAACAGTTCGTTGTGTCACTTTGGTGCCAACTGCAGCTCGAATTTCAGCTGCAGACGCAGTATTATTAGCCACAGCCATACGCCGAATACGACGGTCTTCCCTCTCAGTAGTACCACGTGGCCGCCCGGAACCTGGTCTTTTTGAGACAGTACCTTCCCTTGACCACTGCCGCCTATACTCATGCACAGTGGATACATTTCTGCCAAGTCTTTCAGCAATATCGCGGAAAGAAAACCCACCTTCTCGTAGCCCTACAACACGACCTCGTACAAACTCAGTGAGCTGTTGATAAAGGCTTCTTCGTCTTCTCAGAGGCATCCTTGACTAACATTAACCCACTACGTCAAATCTCAACTGTAAATAACGATCACGAACCTTATAGCTCTTATTTAAAGCAAACCTTATTTGCATGTTCATAGTGTCGCTACTAGCGCCACACTTACGCGGTTAGCTCGAAATTTGTATCGACGTTATCTTTCAGATGTAAAAACACGCCTACCAAATTTCGTTTATATAGCATAGCTCCTTCCTAGTGTTGGGATTTTTTTCCATCAGTGTATATACAATCTAAACTCTTTTCCTTCTGTTCATAAGGCTTTAATAATGAAAACAAGGAAGATAAAAAAATTCAGCTAATCGATACATGCCTCAGTTTTAAACAAACAAGAAATATCTAGAATTTAAAAGACAGTGAAATACTAAGCAAAATAAAGCAACTATGAATAAAGGAAATTTCATATCAATATTGTCAAAAATATTTTTAAAGCTGAAACAAGCTATAAACATGCATCTTTATGAAAAAGACATTAATTTATGAAATTGCTTTAATACGAAGCAAAATATGGGAGTAATCGAAAAAAAATAGCAAAGAGCACACGTGGCACACTTTAGAAGTATATCGGTATTTCAATTTCGCTTATCTCCATCATAAAAGGAACGATATTAGATTTTCATTTATCTCCGTAACGAGACGAATTTTTAATGACGCAGACATCCTGCATCCATTTCAAAACCTTGTTATTTTGCCGTGTTTGCGTCAGCTTTTTCATTATTTTTGCTGCTAAGATTCAGCTAATATGAATTTCATCAGTACACTAACCTTAATTAATTTTGCGAAAAGATAGCAATAATCCGTCTGTTTGGATAAAACCAGTTATATGAAACATGATCTGAAAGCAAGCATTGCATGTATTTAACGAAGTGTTAATGTCATTAGAAATATTTAAAATCGACAATGATTAGAGCTATGAATAGAAAGTATTTTCTGGTAATATTGTTTCAACATCCAGTTGGGGAATTAGCATCGCTTTATTATATCTCAGATACTATCATTATAGATACTAATTTTTAAAGGATTTGGAATATATATAGTTCTGGTATCAATGTTATTTTTTTCCATATAAAGTAAAGATGGATAATACAGGGTAATCAGCGAATAAGCCCTGATTTCAAAATTAAATATCTCTACAACAAAGATCGGTAGAATAATGCGGTAAATTGTACGTGTGTCAGAAAAACTGTAAAAATGCTCTACAAAAGTTTAGAAAATTTAGTTAATAAAATCGTTAACAGATGGCACTCTAATCACAATGCCCATAGACGCTTTCAGTGTGACGTCAAAAATGAAAAAGGACTCCCGATCTGACTCCTTGTGACTTCTTTCGGTGGGGAGCATGGAAAGACACTGTCTATAGTAAAAATCCCGCCACTCTAAATGAGCTTGAACCGTTGGTGTTGCATGGGAATTTCATGTCAAATTTCATTGTTCGATTACGCCACCTCATTATGTCGAACGGTGAACATTTTGAAAAAAATGTATTTAGTAACAAAATTTTTTAACTTTTGTACACTATTTTTGCAGTTTTGCTAATAAACGTACAGTTTACCGCATAATTCTATCTATCTTTGTTATAGAGATATTTAATTTTGAAATCAGGGCTTATTCGCTGTAAATGCTTTTATACTTTTGATAATGTAGTAGATAATGTTGTTACGCAAGGTAGCAAATTGAAGAGACTGTGGGATTTTAAATTTTATGTTCATTATTTTATGTATGTTTTGAAATAAAATATCCATGAGGAACAAATAATGTACACAAAAGTATTGAATTCAAAAGGAATTTAGGATCAAAATCCTATTTAGAATCAAAAAGTGATATTTTGAAGGTGTTTTACAGGTAATTAATTTTTTATCTCATTTCCCAAAAGAATATAATATTAATTTAAAATCTTATTATTTAAAACTATTATAATTTCTTTCTATTTCGTATTTCAAAGCTTTTAAAGAAGATGCTCAGTTATCCTGTTGAAAACTCTAGATGAGTTATTTACATTAATAATAACTTTACATTTACATTAACTTTATATTAACTTTACATTTATATTAATATTTATATTAACTTTACATTTCTATTAACATTTATATTAACTTTTCATTTAAATTAACATTTATATTAACTTTATAGTAATTTTATATTTATATTAACATTATATTAACTTCACATTTATATTAACTTTACATTTATATTAGCATTTATATTAACTTCATATTTATATTAACTTTATATTAACTTTACATTTATATTAACTTTTATACTAGAGCAAGAGATTAATTTCAAAAAGTTTGATAATTTATTTCAAATGGTAAAGTTCATGCAACATTTTGAAAAATTACTATCTTATATAAATAAATCTAGCAGAAAGTTTAAATTTAGAAACAATTTATGTACATAAAATAGGCCTCTATTTACCTTTATTACAATCTACTATATAAAACTCGAACCGGTAGTTGTTGTCCTGACAACAAGATCGATAAATAAAGACAAGTAAATACACATTTGTTAAGCTTATTGTTGCATATTCAATATAAATATGAAGCCCTTCTCCATTCAAGTAAAAAAAATTCAACGAAAAAAGTCGAACTCCTATTATTCTTGAAAAGAGTGAATAAAATATTTCTCTATCTCTTTTCTCTACTTTTTTTTATAAATGTATTTTTTAAATGCTAACTCATAAACATTTATCATCCTGATTATTGGTGTCAAGTTTTTCCAAGAGTATTTTTTTCTTTCTTGTCAAAACTCTAAAAATATAAACATTTTTAATCATGAGAAATGAAGTAGTTTGACTAAAACGTCCTAATTTATTTCGATAAAAATTATCATTACCTCCTTAAGACAAACATTTTCCTCGTAAATCACCGGAAACAATTTTCTTTATTTATTTTCTTTCCAATAAACCTATCACACTTTATGTGGGGGAAAAGGAATAGATATTTATGCTCTTACATTTATTACACTTCTTTTGAGGGGATTTTTTTCCAACTGTTTTTCAATGTTTAAGTTGTTTATTCTTAATTAAATTTATATTCTTATTTTAGAACATTCATTCTAGCTTTTTTGTAAAATAAGATTTATTTTATTCATAAAATATATCTGCAGTCAAAATGAATGTTGTTCCACGTTAATTGGTTATAAAAAAGTAAGAAGTGTTGTACATGGTGTTGGGGTTCATTAACTATTTAAAATAATATATAAAAGGTATTCATTCAGATTACGTCATTTAGAGACAACTGTGAAGCATTAATTTGAAAAATTATTTGTCAGAACAAAATCCATGCAGCATTGCAAAACAAGATAGAACTGCTCTTTATAAACACATGAAGGGATGTTTTTTGACGGTAAGCCTTATTGTAACCTCTAAAAGGCAGTCAATATTGTTGGCACTAACGTAACATTTAAACGAATACCAAATCCCTTGCGTGACTCTAGTATATGACTTTTTAAATGAACTGTGAACTGAGTTGTTTGATTTCCAGCTTTCCATGGTGGTAATGAATAAATGTTTAATCGTATTAAAATGAATTTTTAAAACGTTATGAACAATTACATTATTATGAAAAGATATATATATAAAAATTTCAAAATAAATATAATCGGATACATATAAAAAGATATAGAAATACAGTCAGATATATATATAAATAGATACTACAGATATATTGATGCAATTTCTTGCGATAATGAAATAAAAGAGATTAAAAGATTGAATTTTTGTTTACCTTTAGTGATGATGGTATTTATTTCATTATTAGAAATGTGCAGGATTGGAATATTATCTTATAATTATATTTCTTCTAATTTCGGTAAACAAATGCATATTGTGTTTAGAAATCATTCAAAATTATTTCTTTTCATAAAAAGGGAAATTAAAGAAATTGTAAAATTTGTCGTTCCTTTGTAGTTTTCAACTTTATAAAAATATTTGAAATTAAATTGTATAAAAGGTTTTTCCCCAAATTTAATAAAATATAAAAATTCTTATCTTAGCCATCATTTTATTTATCCTTATAAAAAGTTTTTTCTGGATTTATACCCACACTAAAAAGCTATCACCGTAGGTAGGTATGTTTTTAAAATTTAAACTCAATACGTCTGATTCCAAATGGAAATTAGGCTTAGCATCGGGAATACTGCTACGTTCAGTGGTGGCGAGGTGGTCGGCTGTATGCAAGAAGAAGGCTTAGCATCGGGAATAATCAATCAAATCCTTTGACAACTGGAATTAAGCAATGAATTCATGTTTTGATTTAGATAATTGTTTGACTACATGTTCCAATGTGCTTTTTACTTTCTCATTTACATAGTATAGAGAAGGTATAGCAACCGTAGAAAAATTCGAACTCGAGATTTTGACGAATCTCCACATTTTAGATAGTTCCTGAGTTCGCAAAACACATTCAGGAAAATATACTTTCTATCTCTCTGTCTGTGAAAAAGGTAATTCAAAAACATATCGAGCTAGATAGTTGAAATTTAGTATAAGGTCTTTACAAGTAGCTTGCTTAATTCTATCAAATTTGAAGTAAAATCTGTTCAAAGCTGTAAAAACTGTTCGAAAATTAACACGATAACATCAAAACGAAGAAAGCTTGATAGATAAGTATTCAATGTACATATTTAACATCTACAATGTAAATACCTGCCGAATTTTGAGCCGAATCCAACTATAAGTTGACTGTCTGTGGGTCTGCACTTTCAGAAATATGTAAACCCGATTATTCCCGAAAAATATTTGACCCTGGATGATAGATCAGGCCTTCCTTTTCTTAGAAAAGAAAACTGTTTTGGAAAAAGGAAAGTCTGAGCTACAAGAAAAAACAATATTTTTTTAAAAAACAGTCAATGTGGTTGACAACCAGTGTTTTTAACGTAGTCGGATACCTTAAAAGTGTACTAAAATATTGAGACTTAACCCAATTTTGATTGATAGGAACATGAGTTTAAGTTATCTAGTTCCTTGTTCCCCTTTCTAGCTTCGAATATTTCCACTTTTAGAATATAATAAAAATAGAAGATTTAAAAATGGAAACATATTTTTAGATTGGGCTATTTATATCGTAGAAATTAAGTACCAAGAAGATATTTTAAGACGTTCCTTGATTTAAAAAATTTATTTGATTCATCAGACAACAGATTACAAGCCATTGACGTGCCTAACCCATTTTATGTGACATATTCACATTAAATTTATTACATAGTATCCATATTTAAGGAGATTACATTCGTTGCTATGTACTTTTTTCTTTCAATTATTTCCTTAATCTTTATATCTAATAATTTAAATGCATATTTCCTCTTTAAAATAAAATTTATAATAGAATTACACGAATCAAATGTGCCCGATTTTTATTGGTAACCTTGTGTAATTATATTAAAAT
>JAPMOQ010045993.1:4792569-4806694 GCA_026543055.1 Argiope trifasciata
GATAAATGCGATTTATTTATTTCTAAAATCAGTAAAAGTAATTTAGAAACAATTATTTTATTTAAAAAATATTTTACACCATGATTCCTTATATTATTAGCTATCCTGCATTTTAAAAATTCACAATCTCAACTGAAATTTGCCATTTGTCAGTATTACAATTGTCATTAAAATCTATGATACTGAATTTCAAAAATTCACAATTGCAAATTTTTTTAACTATATATAGTAATAAACCTGTATGGGACAAGATGAAACTATTTTATACTTTTTAGTCCATTTCAAAAATATGTTATAGTAAAAGAATTATTAAAATAATTATTTTCTGCCATCTATTTTGTGCGTGTGTGAAATTTTACAATGGCTTATAAATTAACTTTTTCAGGAATTAAAAACTTTTCAGGGCGCCATCTGCCTGTAATGAGAGGTTTTAATAGAAAAGTTTTGCACCGATCATACAGATAAACAAAAAAGCATGTTAATATTACATTACCATCCATTTGTGAGCTACCGTAAACGTGTTAAAAAAGATAGAGAGGAAAGGAAATTAATAAAAGCAAATTAAACGTTTGAAAAATAAAAGAAATTCTAATTACTTAATATGTATGATTATTTTTTGCATTATAAATTTTTAAAAATCTAAAATAATATATTGCAGACTATTATACAATACCGGAGATACATTCCACACGTATTAAGAAATTGTGTTGTACAAGATAATCATTAGACAAAATTGTGTAAATTCAAACCTTTCTATAATTTTTAATTAAGGATTTTAATGTATAGATGCCTGCATTTTTTTTAGCTTTCTATCACAAATCACTCATATACAGGGCTTTCCGAATGGGCTTTTTCACTAACGAATATTAATGACAGATGGCAGACCGCTGAATTTCTCACAAAAAATAAATATTTTAGAATAAAAAAATTTTAATAATAGCTATAACTGCTTTAATAATTGTCATAACTATAACTGTTTAAATAATAGATATAAATATAACTGTTTAAATAATAGTTATAACTGTAATAGTAGTGTAAAGGTGGGTTCACACGATGCTAACTATTGCGTGCAGCAATCGTTGTCTCTCTGCTGTTGTCCCGGCATTGTCCTCGTGTGAACAGTTGAGACAATGACGTTGGGACAATGGACAACGTTTGTCTTGAAGGAACAATCATTTTCCTTTGTCCCGTTCTGGTCACGTCATTTTCTGGAAGTAGGCTTGACCCTCTATGCTGGCAATAATTGGCCTCGTGTGAACCCACCGCATATTAATATTCCTGTCACTATACGACTGCACGAGTCAAACGACTGTAAAGTTCAATGATAAATTATTTTTAATATTTTTTGTGAATTCACCATGATAATATTTTTGGCTGTTAACTGTAATAATAACTTGATTTGTTGCAAATTACGTGAGGGGCACAAGATTGATTCTGACGATACTTGGGTAAACTGTAAGATGCTGGAGCCAGCAAATTGAAATAATAATAATGGAATTACTAAGTTGTGTTTTGAAACGTGGATTCCAATATTAATTATTTCTTCAAAACAGTAAAGCCAGGAACAGTAGCAATAATGTAATAATCGCTATCACTGTTTAACTTTTAAATAATTTAAGAAAAAAGTAATGAACAACAATAAACAAAAATGCTTTTTAATAATTGTTTTTGTCCACTTAAGAAAAAGGATTTATTCATATTAATAAATATTTTAATATTTCGATGATTTAACACTTGGTAGGGTATCCTATAACATCTACAATTACTTTCAATTCTGTCCTCATCTTGTCCAAAGACCGCCGTGTTGGCTAATGGCAGTTGGTGCAAGTTAAATAGGTAGTGACTGCAAAGTCCTCCAATTTCCCATAACAAAACGATACCTCTGGGGGTATTGAATCAGGGATGAGCCGGTATCTGATTTAAATCTCAATTCTGGCTTGCTGATGGATGAATGAGTGTATGGATGAATTCGACAGCCCCCTAAAAAGGGCTGTGTCGTGTGTTCGAGCAAAGTCGTCCTTTTACCATAAGGTGCTCGTTAACAACGAAAGGCGCTCACCTCCGCCTTCATTCGAAAGAGTTCTGCTCATTCGGTCTTGTTATGACCAAGTGACATTAGACAACAACAACTACTTTTAAGCATCTGGGATCATAGCGAGATAGTTTTTGTTATTATTTCTGCATCTTTGTTCCTCTGATTATTGCTAATTTTGAAGACCGTGGTGACCTGGTGGTAGGATCTACAGGTTGCAGGTTCGGGGCCCCATTCCACCAAAGACAAATCCGTTGGGGCTAAATGTCCCCCCCGATGATGTAGTGTGGAAGCTGAGATGGGGGGGTGACATCTCAGGTGTCGCCCTTGTCATTTGATGGTGGTTCGAAATTATGAGGTCAGTCTCTAAACAGTCCTAGCATTGCTTCAAAATGGGATGTTAATGTAACTAAAGATAAACTAAAAAACTGTTGTTAAAAGGAAAGTATGACTTATCATTCAGAGTCACGCGTTTTTCAACTAAAATTTGTCTATAGTTACAATTTTCTCAACTCTTTAATTTTCATGCAAATTCTTCACCGTTAACATGATATCCCTTAAACTATTAGTGGTATTTATATAAAAATTTCAGTGTATGTTTTAAATAATATGGGCAATAAAATGGACCAAAAGTTTTATTGTTGATAAAATACTTTTTCATCTATAGATGTTTTTAGAAAAATTTGATTGTAAATTTATGGTTAAAAAGCATATATGAGCATATTTTAACCCAGAACTTCTTTGCAACTCAAAATTTTTCTTAGATTTTAGTTCTTTTCATGCATTATTGTATTTTCTATAGCTTGCCTAGAAAGAAAAATAGGATGGCTGCATTACAATTTTGCGTTCAGTGTTAACGGTTTTGGTTAAATTTCATAAGATTTTACTACAGATTTTCCTATTTCTCAAAATATAATATACTTTCAAATAGTTTTGTTGTAATCATAGTATTTTGGGTACAACTTTGATATACCCCCCAAAAAATTACGCGACAAATCTGGCACTCCCTACGGACTTTTTAGGGTTGCTGTTTCTTATTTTGGTGTTGCCAGTTTAGGTTTAGAGAGAGACTTGAATCCATCTTGATAACAAAAAAGAAGCGCCAAAAACAGGTATTTTGCTTGGCGAGAAAAAAAAAGTCGCCAAATTTCCGATTTGGGCGGAGTATATCAAAATAGTTCAGTATTTTGTATTATAACTGACGATACATCTAAAAATTATAGTTTTAAATGATTTTTAAAAAATCAAATTTTTTCAAAATTCTCCTTTGAGCGTAGTTGGATACTTTAAGCTTAAATTTGGCAACTAAAGTGGTGTTTCCAAGTTTTGCAGACAATATAACTGTCACAGGTATCAGAAGAGAATTTGCTTAGGATAGAAAAGAAGAAAGAGATTTGCTTAGGACTTTTAAAAACAACGCTTTTCCAATTCTAAAATTTTTGACGGATAACTTTAAATAATTATTTTTACTCTTGAAATAAAGAACATGATTTATTATTCAATCAGTAAATGCAAAATTACATAATCCTGTTTACATGCGATTCCATTAGAATAGAAATCTGCCTTATTGTTGCAATAAGTTTACTAGGATAAGCCCTTAATTTCCTTTTTTCCTTATAATTACACATTCATTAAAAACCAAAAAGTCAAGGTTCCCAATGCAAATAAAACGTGGTTCTAATATATTTCAGACATATATATAGCAGATTTTGCTAGAATAAAACCTAAACTTAAAAGCCTACTCCATGTCATCCAAATGATTTGAGCAATCGTCGAACAGTTCCAAATAAAATTTTAATAAAAAAAACACTTATGTAAACTCTGTAGAAATTTATAGGATACAAAAATAGATTATTTACATTTTTTTAAACCTAATTCTCTTATTATATAAATTATTTAAGCAACGTTTCTTTACCTTGTTTCCTATACAACTTCCTTTTCTTTAAAGAGTTTTACCACATACTGCATTGTAGAGTGGGATAAATTCACCAATTCAGCATTACGTCGAATTGATTGATTACAACTAAGATAGAAAATAACCACTTACAAAATCGTGTTTGGTTTTTCTTTGCGATTACGACTCATTTTAAAATAATAAATTGAATATAAAGAAATAAGTAAACAGATATTAAAGCCAAACGATTTTTAAAATGTCACCAAAACATATAAATTAATAAAAAGTATCAAACGATAATTTTAGTTATGAATGTATCCGACTATTTTTTTCTATGATCACTTTAATGGTACGTTTTATTTCTATTCATGCATTTTCATTTTTATTGAAAAAAAAATAAAATTAAGCGATTTTTTTGTCAAAATTAAGTGGAAATTATTTTTTAAAAAATGGACTTCAGGTTGAATTCATGCAGGGCAACAGTACTTTTTCGTCACTCTTTAAAAATTCACAAATGTTTTGGAAGCAGCAGTACTTTTTCATCACTCTAAAAATGCTTGAAGGTTTTGGAAGCCATTGTATATAATACAGAAAAATATATAAATTTACTCTTCTACCAAAAAAACAACTTTGAAATTTAAATTGTTTTATATGAAATATTGAACTGCGTATTGTTACACGAGAACTCGTGGCAATCTTTTCATCACTTTAAATACTTTTATGTTAGACCAGAAATGAGTTATAGAAGAGTCTACTGTATATTCATTCCTATTTTCCATAATTATAAAGTGAAACTTCTATGGTAATTCTTATATGCTCATACAACAAATTTATTTAATATATTAGATATATATTCTTTCTAGAATGAAGTTAACAATTCGAAGCCAATAAACATCTTTTAAATACCACAAAATCTATTTTTAGAGGAAAATAAAATCATATTTTATTTTTCGTATTCATTATCTGGCCTATCTACTTTTCAATGCTTTTGATAAGCTGAGGAATTTAAAAAATCTTCAAAAGTTTCAGGAACTTCAGCGGCAAATACTTTTATAAAAATAATATTTCACACAAATATAATTTTAAACTCGAGGTTCATTTTCCTGAATTCGATCAAAAACAGTTAAGCGTAAAATTAAAATATATATATTTATTCATCTTGTGAAAATAATTTTTTATAATTTGAATTCTCACAATGTAACTGGTTTTCGAATTTTTCGGATTGAAATATCGGAGTCTATTTTGGAATTAAAAAAATAGAAAAAGAATTATTTAAGGTAAAAGTCCACAAGGCAAAGAATTTATTTTAAAACGAGTAATGTAGCTTATGCACAGTCTCGATTCTATTCCAATGGAAATATAAAACTCCTCTTTCAAAATTCCAAATTACTTTCTTTTTGGTGCATTTACGATATAACTGTCTTCAATTTTCTTAAAAAAGGATTTTCTGAAGTCAGTTTCATAAACTCAAAAAATGTGAAAATACTTCTCTTTCCAGGGAAGAATAATAAACAAAACTGCAATTTTCAGCATCCATAATTGCTATAGAATATGATTTATTAAAAATTATCAATTGAAATAAAAATTTTAAATCAAAAGTTTCTTTCAAAAATTTAATTATGATGGAAAAAATTGATTCGTTTTAGAAGTATTGGAATTATCCATTCAAATTTAATAAAAATATTGAGAAACAAAAGCAGTTTCGCTTTCAAAGTAAGTAAAATATCGTCTGCTGTATAAAATAAAATTAAAGTATAGAAAAAAAAATTTCTTTTGATCAGAAAAGATAATAAACAAGTTCAAGTGAACTGAAAAACATTTCATATTTGGTTAAACTGCAGCTTCAATTACAGCAACCACTGTTTTACACTTGAAATGCACAAGGTTTTGCAGCATTTCTTCAGGTATTTCATTGTGCAAAATTTTAATTAATATCTCCTGAAGCTCTCGCTTTGTTCTGAGATGATTCTCAGTTATTTCTTTCCCTTTATTTTCCATAAATTTTCAATGAGGCTTAAATCTGGTTAGTTTCTTGGATATGCAAGAACATTAACACAATGTTTTGCAAATGCAGAGTTAACATTTTAAAAAAAGTGAATGTTTCGATTCAGAGGCCAGAAAGTAACTGAAATGAAATTTAAAATTAATTGTAAAGTCTGTGTTACGTTTTTCGATGCATGTCAGAATACAGACTTCTACTTCAAATATCTTAAAAGTAAAACTAAAAACTGAATTGTAAGAGGAATCAGAGATATTCTCCTTGAATAATTTTTTAAGACATAACAAAAATCACGAAAATTATTCTGCAGTGCTTCTGCAAAACTTCAACGTCGTAAGACTCTTCTTTGGATATAACTCTCAAAATCTGAAGTTTAGAAATATTTTGCAAGAAACACTGTTAAGAGTAATAATAAATTATAAAATATTTAATTTGAAATTTTAGCGACCATTAATACTGGCGAACCAGGTGGTTACCAAACGCGACTAGTATTCTTAAAAAACAGATAAATCTCTACCAAATTCTCTCTGTAAAGAATTATATATTTCGGAATTTCCAACTATATTTATTTTAACATAAATAAATTTCTTTATTTAGAAATGTGAACATTAAACTTGTCATCAATTTTTACTTAAAATATATACATACAACTTTTTTAGAATTAAAGAAGATTTTAAAGAAAAAAAGCATCAAAATGAATTTATTTTTAAAGTGTTGAAAAATATTAATGGCATTTTCAAAGTTAATGATGCCGCAATTCTTGAAATGTCAAGCTTTTTGTCTAGTTTTTATTCTTTCAGTTGTATTTTACAAGATCTTTAAGAAGAACATCTTCACAATTTAAAATTTTCATTATACTCATTGTCGACAGAACTCTGAAATTAAAGACTAAAGGTAATTTAAAGTAAAAGATCTTTCTCCAAGTTAGGGTATGACTCTCTTGCAAATGTTTAGTACATTTTTTTTATAAGAGACTTCTTACTATCTTAAAATTTCTATTGCACTTAAAACTTGTACCTTTACCTTTCTAATCAATTTATTTAGGAAAAAAATCATTGTTTTCTTTTACAATAAATAAATTAAAATACAAATTTTAAGATAAATCTTTATCAATAAATAGGAACTTTAAGTATTTTGAAACTAAATCAAGGATTTCTGTTAAATTTCATTGGGTACTGATTTTATACATGTGTGAATTCTACATCAATTTTTTTTTTTAAATACGTTGTTCAAACTCTTTTTTTTTAATTTTATGCGACAAAAAATGTATGCATGTGTATTTTAGAAGATGGAGTCAATAAATATTTCTATTTTAATGAGCTTGCACATATGTTGGAGATTGAAACTAGAGGCAAAAAATTAGACTTAAATACAATTTCGAGAGTAGGTTTATGATATTTATAGAGGATTTTAAAATTACAATTAATTGAAAACTAAGTCAATTTTCGAAATTTGTCCGAGAAAATGCTATTATATTGTTATCAAATATAATTCTGTAATTCAAGGTAGTTATAATTAAAGTTCCACTTTGAAATGGTCATAAAAAGAAAACTACTGCATCAAATGTTATCAAACTTAGTAATAGCTCAAAGAAAGTCCCCGGAATTTCTTTTCTGCCAAAAAAAAAGTTCAAAAACTCACTACAAGGTGAAAAATAGAGCTGTATACAATACTTTTAAGTAAAACAGGACATGAAGACACTAGTTTAAAATGTGTTAAATTGTTTCTAAAGCTTGTTACATAGCTTGATCAATGTGTGTTATCTCAAAAGTTATTTCAGTTTATGAAGATAATCAAAATATAATTAATAATAATGAAAATTTCGGGCATTAAAATGCAAAATCAGAAATTAGGAGAGCAGTTTGCCAAACTAAATAAAATATTCATCATTTAATTATTTCCCAATTAAGTAGCCTCTTATCCAGTACAGTTCCTAAGAACTGCACCTTTGCTGCACTTTTTAGCGCAGTACCCTTTCTTACGCTTTTTCATGAAGACACATTTTTACGCTTTTAGACATTTAGACTTTGTAGAGATTCCATATTTTGAATTTGTTATAAATTGATACAAATATTTTAATTTCATGAATGGGGCACAAGTTGGGCAAAGATGGCTTTTGTGCAATAAAATAAAACTAACTCAAAGCTACCAACAGACAAGAAAAAAGCTAATTCTCATAAATGCTCTACCAGTTGAAAAAACAGCTAGTATTGATTGCTTAACTCTGATTGTACCTTAGCAGGCAACAGATTATCCCTGACCCAAACTAACCCCATTTGTACTACTGTTCATTCAGTTTCATACCCTTCGGGAAGAACCGTCGTAACATATTGACTACAAGGCCTTTAAGCTAGTTTTTCATAACCGGCTATAAATATATATGGCAAGTTATGTTATAAATTTGTAAATTTTTGTATCTAGAATTTTTCAAATTCTAGTTATTATAAGATTCATCCATCAGAGTTATGATTACCAACGCTAATGATTTTCTGTATATGTGAGCTCAACAGCGATTATTTGTCAAATTTTTTCTGTGATAAATATAGATTTATAATTCTTACATATATCTAAAAGACATTGCAGTTGTTGTTACTATAAGTGCACGTTCAGCATGTTCTGAATTTGATACTTGTAATGAAATTTTGTTACATTAAAACACAAAATCAAAAATTAGGTGTGCAGTTTTGTCAAATTAAACAATAAACGTGATTTATTTGTTTTCACTCTAAAGTAGCCTCTTAGCCGATGCAATTAAAAAGAATTGCACCGTTGCCCAGGGAACACCACGTGGAGGTGGGCTACTTTCGTTCCCCGCCCACCACCCTCCATTGCTGCATCCGAAGACAGTTCTGATCTGAAAACAGCATCGGGCAACTGACAACAGTTTTGATGTTATACTGCGTCCTTCTGCGACCGGTATCTCACTGGAATATCCAAGGCTAAACAGAACTGGTAGATCTCGAAAGATTCTACAACTGGCACTCCGATAGGAGCCATCCGTGCAGGCAAACCCAGAGCTGAGCAAAGCTTGTAGACTGCGTAAGATTCTACAACAGTGATTTCAGACTTCTGGGTAGCAGATGAAGCCAGTTTCGCTGGAAGTTCTAATGCCTGGCATATCCTAAATACCATGTAAGAGCGAACCACTGGAACGGATTCTACTCTGGTCGCAGGTGGATCAGATGGTGTATCAACCTCTTGATCCAAATCGGGATCGAAAAACAGATCTCCGATTGAGGGTAAGTGGGGGAACATGTAATATTTCAACAGTTCCAAGGTCGCCCATAGGACGACCCATCCAATGATGGCCGTAGCCTCATTGAAACAAAACGCACCAAGCATAGCTCAGCAAAAAAAAAGTCACACAACGATCAGTTGCAAAAAGAGAAATGGTTCTTAACAGAGCAGCAGAAAGTGGATTCATTGTTTCATCTATTATATTGTTTATTTTGTGCGTCTGTTAAACATTAAATAGTAATATTTCTGACAACAACAATAATAAGAGTGATTCTTGAAACCTTCTATATCCAATTGCAATTGAAGTTTAACCAATGATTAATACAAAGTTAACAATGGAATAAATATAATATATTATTAGAGGAGGGTAAAAAGAGAAAGAAATATTTAATTAAATTATATGGGTTTTAATTTATATATTATTTTCAAATATTAACTAGATTTTTCAAGAAGTTAAAATGAATACTATTGATCGAGATTGAAATTGAATAAGATTTCTAAAAAATGTATTGCGTAAAATTAGGAAATAATATTTCTGTTTCACTTCATATGTTGCAAAATTCTACCTTATTCTGTATTTGGGGCAAATGGTCAGTTCATATGAAAATTGTGGCAATTATTTAATCAGAAAGTGTAGTGGAATGTAAAAGAAAAGTGAAAGAGGAAAGAAGAAAAGGACAAAAATATACTGATAGATAAGACACCCGCGAAATTAATATGTAAAAAAGCAAAATTTCAAGAAGCCCCAATTTTCAAAATCCCTTACATGAGCATTTAGAGTTTCGTAGAATAATGAAGAAAACCGAGTATGCATTTTGGATGCCCATTTGTAAATCAAATGAAACTCAAAATTCCATAAAAAATTATTTTAACAAGATCAATTGTCGGATTTTATTTACTAAGTCGCTGTTACCAGGTTCACAAGCTTTTGAATGAGTAGATCGACAAACGGTCAACCGCTTGACAGCTTTGGTTCCAAATTTGAAAGTTATCTATACTTTAAATGTCAAATATTTGCATCAAATATCACTCATTTAGCGTTTTTCATTTTTTGTTACAGTTTAAACTATATTCGGACCACTGAATTGACAGATTTCCTCTGAAATACATTTAATTCAAAATTTAATAGAAATTTAAAAATTTGAAATACAAAGTAAATTTTATGTACAAAATTTCATTCATCAAGTGGAAAACGTTTTGAATAATAATGTTTACTAAGAAGCGTACTTTTTTTTAAAAAAAATATGTATCCCAAATTCTGGAAGATCTAAAACGTGGTGATTCATTAAAAAATGGAGTTGGGATATTTTTAAAAACTATTATAAATGCAAATTACAAAACTATATTTAAACAATTATATATGAATTATAAAACTATATTTGAATAATTATATATGAATTATAAATCATATTTTTAGCTATTATAAGTCAGGGTTATACATCCCTTAAATCTATTCTTATTTTATTCTGTTGACGAGTTTTCAGAAAGTTGGGATGATTTTGTTATGTACAACTGGACATTAATCTTATCTTACCGAACCTTTAATTATTGTACCTAACTATAAAAAGTATCCAGAAACTGTATGTGAAAGTTTGAATGAAACCAAAACCAATATAAAATTTGATATTTTCTTAAAAGTAAATGGAGCAAAAGTTCTCTATGATCTTTCACAATATCTATATTTTTAATTCAATAAAACGGTTAAATTTAAGGAAAACATGGTTTAAGATAGAATAATTACTCTAATCAGCGTCCATCGGTATAGTTAGATAGAGAGAGATAAAGTGAATGACAAACCTCCCCTAATTCCATAACCATACTTTTTCAATACAGTTATTTTTTTACCTTCCAGTCATTTTCCATATAATGATCTCCATACATCCTATCAAGGAGTTGTTCGAATATTTTTTCTGATCATTTCGCTTCCTTCCTGAAAAAAGGGAGAGATTTTCAGATCAACAGCATTCACCATATTTCATCCGCCCGTCAACCGTTTTAATACGAAATTGATCGCCGTTCCAGGTTTAAATATACATTTAGAAAAAAAAATTCCAACATTTATGACAATATGAATGTTTTTCAAAACTCTGTACCTTTTTATCGAAGATACCAAAATTTTTCTTTTGAGAAGCTAAGATTTGTGATTCTAAAGGCTATTTCTAGAATTTCTTTAAACGTCCAAATAAAATGCTAATTGCTTTACGAGATGTGAAAAACGAAACTAATACATAACTAATATTTGCGAGACTAGTTTTAAAACGGACGTTGAAATCCGTACTAAAATTCAGCGTAAAAGATAAATTGATAATATCCTCAAATCGAGCTGCTAAAAGGTGGCATCCAATTAAATAGCAAAATTCTGCATTTCTGGTCCTACTAATATAACAGATGATGAAAAAATGACTTCCTTTTTGAATATGCACGCTAAGTGACTAAATGGTATGCCTTTTCAATATAAAACAAAAGAATTAAAAAAAATTGACTTACAAAACATTGGTTTGTACTTTTATGTAAACACTACCCTGGAATCAATGTGAATTCAAAATCGCATGAACTAATAGCATGTGAAAAAATGCATATCAAATATGTATCATCATAGTGTAGTGAGATTTACAAAGTTTGCTTTGATTTTATTTTACACATTTTATTTTTGACCAAAAAAGGTTCCTTACCATTCTGCTTCCTTGCAGCTAAAATTTAAAAATGAAAATCAGTTGCAATAAATATATATTTTTAGCTGCTAAATTACAATTTCGTGTTAGTAAAAGCACAGATTTTAGAGTTTCGAAAAAACTTTTTTAAAATCTATATCAGATGCATACTATAATGAGCATTTTTGAGCCTCATTCTAATAAAATGAGCATTGCGCTAATCAAGACAAGTTACTCAAATGTAAGCATATCAGTTATTAAATAAATAATTCTATGAAAAACAATTAAATAATTAGTTTTTTAATCTTAGAAACTAAGACTATATATATATGTAAACATATTTTATCACCTACCTGTCGAATCGAAAAAACTTTTATAACTTCAACTTCGATTTTTTTTATTCCAGGTGGCATTAATTGTACAAAAATACAAACGATTATTAAATATGCATTAGTTTACATCACGGCACAAGAACAAAAGAAAGCAAAATTTTTACCTTTAGTTATTTGTTTGTCAAGTGTATACTTAGAAAGGGAATCTTAGGTATCTTTAAAAGAATGCTATAAGCATAAAAGACTTTGATTCCTTCGCTAAGAGCTTCAGAAATTCATCAATTTTCAAGAGGGCTTATTAGAAATAATTTTTATAAAAAAAAAGACGGGAATTGAATAAGTACGTAAAATAAGAATCAGGAAATAAAATAAAGTTAAATAAAAATAAAAAACATTAAATTAACTAGGATTTAAATTGGATTAAGCTGTATCGTAATATGTATTACTGAAGAAAAATGATAATTAGAATTGCGAACTATAATTATATCATCGAAGATAACAGATGCTCGAAATAAAAAATTGTTTCAATAAATATAAGAATTGCTTTTACTGTCACAAGATACAGTTTTGTGATAGCAGAAGAATTCAAAATAGATAGCACTCTACTTATAAGGAATGCTATATTCATTTCTTTTCTTTTATCTAAATTGCTATTGCTAGTTGCGAGGAGCTTTTCTTTCATTCGGAAACATTGTTCACGAACATAATTTTTATTTTCATGGTACAACAAAGTACAGGTACATATAGAAGCCTCTGGTTTCTCTTTCTCATTAGTTCACTAACTTAATTATACACATTCTTTGGTTCATTAAAGCTAAATAATTAAACTTAACCACTGATGACTGCTATGCATGCTTATGCATGTTCAAAATGGGTTGTTGGAATTGATAACTATGATGAAATGTTTGACTAAAAGATACAAGACCTAAATATAATGACATATACCAGCCTAAATGTAATTAAAGAGAGAAAAAATATTTTCTTTTAATTTTAAAATTATCCCAAAATTATTTTTGCTTTGTAAGATTTTCAAAAATTATCATGGGAAAGCTCCAAAATTTCACTTGACTTTTAATTAAATGAAATTATAAAAAAATTTCAAAAATAACTCCACAGTACACATTATTTTTTTTCCAAAGTATATGCGTACATATTTAAGTACAAATAGGCCAAATAATTTAACTAGTACACCTCTAACTTACATATACACAAATTCATTTTTTATTACTAGAAGTATATTAATTTTATAAAATGTGTGCTAATATGCATTACTGTATGTTAGCACATACTGTAGATGTATACTATATACAATATGTATACACTACATACTTATTTTAATAAATTAAATATCAATGCATAAAAAATGAATTATATTATAAAAAATAAATTTGTGTATGTGTATTAAACATATATTATATGGTATATTGTAATTTTGCATTCCAGTAATTTTGTATATGAAATATTATATTTTTGCATATTGGTAATTTTGTATATGTAATGTTGTAATTTAACATACTGGTTATTTTGCAGATGGAATAAAAAGTAGATTGGAAGTCTAGAACCCCCCTATACATAAAATTATTCCTTTATATGTACAAACAATCTAAAAACAAATAATTTAACTTGTACAGCTCTAACATGCACAAATTCATTTTTTATTACTAGAGATATATTAATAAAAAAATGTGTGCTAATATATATAACTGTATGTTAACACATACTGTGCATGCAAACTATATACAATAAGTACACACTAAATACTTCTTTTAATAAAATAAATATTAATGTATAAAAAATGAATTACATTATAAAAAATAAATTTGTGTATGTGTATATTAGATTACACATTTATTATATAACATACTGTAGTTTTGCATACCAGTAATTTTGTATATGAAATACTATATCTTAGCACACTGGTAATTTTGTATATGAAATACTATATTTTAGCATACTGGTAATTTTGTATAGGAAATACTA
>JAPMOQ010045993.1:4820066-4942462 GCA_026543055.1 Argiope trifasciata
AATAGTATTAATTAATAGTATTTAATGCTACTTTACTCATAATGATATTTTTCAATTTGTATATACATGTGGCCCGTATAACATGGATCTAATTTCAATCCGGCCCGTGCCGCGTAAAGTTTGGACACCTCTGGTCTAGCCCAAAGCATTTTAGAGTCCTCTTTGTCACAGACAGAGAAACATTCTCAAAAAATGTGTTTTCAAACTCAGGTAATCTAAAGCAAGGCGATTCGTCAAAATCTCGAGTTCGAATTTTTTTTTATATTACAATACCCTTTCCATATAACATATAAAAGAAAGTAAAAAATTTATTTCATTATCATTACTGTTTGTAAAAATATTATTTTTAAGAACTGTTGGAAACAAAATTTCGAATTGAAGTGCTACTTTCAAGCTTAAAATGAACTTTCATTCTTCAAAATGAAAATAAACACTTTCCAAAATAAATTTCATGAGTGTATCACTGCATTAAATGTACCTTTCGAAAGATGAAAGTTTCATAAATTTATCAATTTTTGTAAAATAAATTGCTAGAACTTCGATGTTTTCAAAAAGTCTTCTTAATTACATTCCTTGGTGAAACAAAAAAAAAATTACTGATAATTAACTTGTTATTCTGCTCCATTACTTCTAGATTAATTAATAAAAATGAACCAAATCTTTCAAAATTCTATGTTATTATTAACTTTCTCGTGAAGAAAGAGAAAGTATTATAATCATTAAAAAATTAAAACTCGAAAATTTGATGAACATCTATTTTTCAAGTAACTCTAAATCCAAAAGAGAAAAAAAAATTAAGCATTTTTTACTTCTCACTTACGTAAAATGTATAAATAACTCTACGCAATCAATTTCCTTCACAGAACCCTCATGTGCGGGATACTAAATATAATCACTCATGTGAGCAGTATCATACTAAGAAATGAATAGATGTTGCTGTTGCTGTCTTTTCTCATTATGCAACGAAGCATAAAATGCTCATGAGTGGGACTTTGAAAACTATCTGAGCACTCGTGACGTTCATGACCTTATTCGAGATTTTATGCATGAGGAATATAAGAATGTTATTAGTGAATATACGAAAAAATTATGGAGAAGCTATTTCCGCTGGCTTATTTCATTATAAATTCAATTGATTATATATTTAGTAATGATTATAAATTCAATTTAACCTCTTCGTAGTCCGCAACGAGTCAGGAGAAGTCGGTGTAAAGATTCAGCTTCTTCCCGGCCTGATCACTGTGGGTTTTTTTCACACGCTCCATAATTGCCATTTCCAGACTGGTCTCCTCAATGGCGACGTTTTATGGCAGTGTAATTGCTTACAGACGGACAGTTGGAGAACCCTCCTTCTAAGAAAGGACATCTGACCCTTTAGAGGGAGTCCAGATCACCCGTGCACTAATCGTGTCTGCGACACAGATGTATAGCCTGCATTGTTGTGAACCACGAGCATTACTGCTGTCAACTGTAGACCAATGAAATTTTTGCTGAGCGACGACTGGAGAATCGGCAGCCCAAATGCTCCAATGTGGATGAGAGGTGGAGTTGAAAGAAGAGAGAAAAGGCGATATTTTTGGAGAGAAAAGGACGAGGAGTTTTTTTTGGTGAAGAGGTCGAGAGGAGAGATCGGTGAAAGCCGAGCATTAGAGAGAAGATTCCATCCGAGGAATTCAGTGGACTCCTGGAGCTAACCCCGGTACCAACGTGAGTTCTCTCTTAAATATTTCGAGGAACTATTCTTGTGGTATTCCACACAGAACTTTTCACTTTACCTAGATGATAAATAGTATTTTTTCTGTAAATTAAAGCTGTAAATAAAGTAATTTTATTAAAACCCAACCCTTTATTTGATCGGACCAGATCGAGACGTTACAACGGCAAAAGGGTTAAACAGTATGTGACAATTGGCATTTGTTAATAAAACTCTAAGGAAAAAGCAAACGTTTTAACGTTTTTGTCGGTAGTCGAACTCCACACTTTTGAAATGTAGAACCCAGTTAAATGGAGTCAACTGAAGTTTACACGTCATATGTGCAGCACCAGCTTCATTTTGGAATCCACTATGCATGTTTAGTACAAAAAAAACGTGAGCATTTATATCTTTTAGTTACCAATGGATTTTGAGAGAAAAATTACGTAGGAAAAAAAACAGCGAGGATGGTATTTAAAAACGTTCTCTCATATTCTGTAGTAAAGATGTTATTCCGCCTTCAACATTTAATTATGGATCATGGGCAAGTTTGTTAACACAACGAGTGCTCAGATTTTTATCTTCATAGTTTTATTTTTAAATATATGGGCATTAGTAGCATTAAATTTGTAATAATCAAACATGTAATAAATTTTCCTTCCACAAATATACTTATGCAAGGGGTGTCCAAATAAAAAAAAATATGAAACGACATTCTCGGTATAAATGAAGACTTTATTTAAAGTATACACCATAGGACTGAGCATAAGAATCCTATTGATTAACGAACCGAATTTGTTACCAGAATTCCTGTGACCGTGACTAGAGACCTTCATAGTGCTCTTGAATTCGCCGTCCAAGTCAAAGCGTATCGCTTTCGGATGTTTCTTCTGAAGACCAAACATATTAAAATCGCAGGGTGACATGTCTTGGCTGTAGGGCAGATGGTCGAGTTGCTCCCTCTTGAACTTGGGCCCGTTCCGTGTGTGTGACCATGGAGCAGAGCCACACTCTCAGTGAGTAGCCCCAGTCTTTTGTCCTTGATGGACCTGCGTAGTCTCCGTAGAGTCTCATAGAATATATGAAGTTAATAGGTATTCTGTGCTCAAAGAATTCAACAAGTAGCATCAATTAGATGTAGTTCTTCATAAGAGTCTCTGCTCTCTCCTGCGCATGCAGGCAATCGCGCATGCTCCGATCTTGCTCGGGAACTCCAATCGCATCCCTAGATGTTTCGCGACGTTTTACCATAGCGGCATCGACTAATATGTTAAAGGTTACGTTTTTACAATGTTTCGTATCTTTTCATTTGAGCACCGCTTGTACATTCGATGAGTTCTTTTATGTTTTCTATTCTTCACTACAATTTAGATTTCATTTCTTTTTATTTTTGTATTGGTCGCTTGAGAGACATAAACACTCTCTGTTGTAAATATCTATTAATCTTTAGATTCTGTTCATCGAAAACTTCCTTTCTAGCTATTTTTTCTTCCATAAATATATACATATACGACAAATTCTTTTATGTAACATTATGTCCAACAGTTTTTTTACTTTGATGATAAATCGTTCTCTTACCACTCTTTTTCATGCATTTCATATTTCCTTTATCAAAAAAAAAACCATTACTCACTTTCAACAAAGAATTTTTCCAGATAAGTTCAACATAATACAATATCCCATCGTTTGTTGAGCAAGATAAAAAATTATATTGCCACATCAATTATTTTTAATGTTACATTTAATTCGTCAGAGAAAGGCTCATAATGTAGCAAAAACGGATGTTTAATAGCCACGAAATCATTTATCATCGACATCCAAATTTCTCTTCAACTTTAATCATTAATAACCATTTTCGTTAGATTATATCGTTCTTTCTCGCCATAATAGCTTATGATTTAAACTTTACTCATGATGATTTGTATACAGTAAAAGCTCTTTATTCGCGGGGTATATGCTCCATAAATATGTCGCGAATACAGAAACTGTGAATACGGAATGGTCATTTATATGGCATTATAGGGGATACATTCCTAGGGGACAAAATAAAAAAATACATAAAAAAACCAATTTAATTGAAGTTTTTGAACATTTTAATTAATTATCTTAAGGCTTAGGCAATGCTTTGAAGAATTTTGTAATGTCCTCTTGCTTGGCAGTTTTTAAAAGCTCCTTCAATTCAGACTGATACGCAGCAGTCGCATTAGCAATTTGCCTCTTAAAAATAAGACTTCGTTCCATAGACGTTCATAAAGAAATAGCAAAGCTCATTTGCTATTCTTAAACCTTCACTAAGATTTTTCGAATTAAATGTCACGTTTCCAGTGCTTGTTAATTCAGGCTTCTTCAATGGGCTGTGAATTTAACATTTCCTCCAAGTCGGTTTCAGTCAAATCTTCAGCTTGCGATTCATACAATTGCTGAATGTCACTTGATTCTATCTGTTCGGACCCATCTCGTCCTATTCCATACGCTATTTTGGCTATGTTTGCATTTAACAACATACTTTAGGCAAAGTTGTAATGAGATCTATTTTACTTTTTTTATTGGTCCATTTGACAGCATTTACAAAGCATATTGGGTTGGATACCTATTAGAATCCTTTTATTATTATGTATGTACTTATTAGATCCGCGAATAATGAAATTTTTAGCCACGAATATAGGAATTGGGTCGCATTTTTTTAATCCTCGAATAGTGAAACCGCGAATGAAGGCAGCGCGAATAAGGAGTTTTTACTGTATTTATATGTTTATGATTTGATTTTAAACCATTCATTATTATACCGTGACATAATCTAACAAAAAAAATTGCTAAATTACATTATGTTTCCCTGGAAAATAAAGTCCTGTCATGTATTGATTATTGATCTAAAAGAAGCATAAAAATTATTTGTAGTAATAGTCTTAGTTTCTTCAAACACAAATGGAATTTATTCAAACACTGTTTGCATATATTTTTGAAAATAAACACAAGTATTTTTTTCAAAGTTCAAGTAAATTTACATCTATTTAAATGTGATATCGTCTTTTTCTTCTAAAACTCTAAATGTCTTGCTATTCTATTTCATGTCATTGGTCTCTATTCTTTCCTTTATAGCAATAAAATATGGGCAGCCCGATTAATACACTGGCGTAGCGAATGTAGCTAGCGCCCAGAGCACAATATGAGTTGTTCGCTCTGCTCCACTTATGGCCTTATATTAAAATTTAGAAAGTGTAAATGGCATTAGAGACATCTCTATTGGCCTAGATACTGTACGACACCCCCAGAATTCAATTTGATATTATGAATGGTGTATATAATCAATATAATCATATAATCTGTACATAATCAAGCTGTATATAATCATATAATAATCATGAAGACACCGTAATAATGTCTTCGAGCATTTTGTGCTAAAAGAAATGGCATTTTTTACGCTTTCTCTTACCCACTAGCCTCCCACAGTTCCAAGATATCTCTCTTAAAACGTTTTGACCGATGGCACTCTTAAAGTATCCGACTACGTTAAAAACAGTGGTTATCGACCACATTGGCGAATTTTTAACATTATAATTATTGCTTTTAATTCAACCTTTCCTCTTCCCAAAACAATTCATCTTTTCTTGGAAAAGGAAGGCCTGACCTATCATTCAGGGTCACAAATTTTTCAGCTAAAATTTGCCTTTCAATTCAATTTTCTCAAGACTTTCATTTTCATAAGTATTCTCCACCGCTGACAAGGTATCTCAAAAACCAATAGAAATATTTACGTGAAAATCTTAGCGTGCGTTTTAAATAATATGGGCAGTGAAATGAACCAAAAGTTTTATGGTTGGTGAAATACTTTTGCTCTTATATGCGTTTTTAGAACATTAAGTTGTGAACTTATAGGGAAAACACATAAATACGTATATTTTTATCCATGACTTCTTGGCATCTCAATTTTTTTCTTAGAATAGGGTTTATTTCATTCATTACTATATTCTATAAATTATGTGTAAAGTAAAATAGGATTGCTTGCATGACGATTTTGTGTAGAATGTGAACCATTTTGTTTAAATTGCATTAAATTGACAACAAATTTCCTATTTTACAAAATATATTGTTCTAAAATAATTTGGTTTTTATATTTATAGTGTTTATAATTGACAATAGATCTAAAAACCATAAATAGTCTTTAAAAAATATAATTTTTCTAAAATTTTTCTTCGAACGTAGTCGGATACCTTAAAGACTGGAGACCGAAGTATCCATTTCCCCTACCCTTCCGGTCCCTATGCCATTGTGTGAACAGTTGAACTTTCGATCCCATTAATAATCTATCCAAAGAGAATGTCTCCCACCTCATGAAATAATGTGTACCAATCTGATCTATGCATTAGTTATAAAATGCTCATGTGCGTTACATCTCAATTCAAAGTAACCTTTCTAAGATATATGTGGCTAATGATTTTAATTAAACCGTGTTTTAGAGAATGAGCTTATGTTACAAATATTGCGAAAATTTTTGCCAGTGTTTATTTTTCGTAGAATTAGAGAAAGAGAAAACGAAAAGCAAATAATAACGGCACAGAGCAGTGCATAAATTCTGCATTTATTTATTTAAAAATAACTTTCACACAATGCAATTATATTTCAATGCACGGTGCATTGTTATGATGCTTGTGCTATTTGGAATTTTATTTTGTTGTTGTTATTTATGGCACTTGCCATTGGACAAGGATACTGCTACGAAGAAAGGCATTTAAGCCTATTGGGCACTTCTCTTGTTTTAGTAGCGCCAACTAGGGTCAAGTGTACGACTTTGCTACTGACGCGTCACTCATTCACTTGCACAGTCACATATCTCACAGATAGAGCAAAGGAAGAACAACCCAAACCGGGACTCGAACCCGGGGTGCCCCCATCACTGGGAAGACGCACTACCTCTATGCCAGACGCAGGCTGCATTTCTATTTTAAAATCCATTAGTAGAAAGTTATATACCAGTAGTAGAAGCACACCCTAATAATGTACGTTCTGTCATACTCAATGAACAGTTTGCCAATTTCACCTCTAATTCTAAAATACCGAAGGAAAGAAGAATTTGGAAACTAAATGGCACGATTTCTTGTTTTGGCATTCCGAATACTCACCTGCTCATAGCGACATATGAAAATATAATGTTATCCCTCAAAGCTATTTATTTTGCTCGTGCAAATGATTGATATTTTATAATCACAAAATTAATACGACAATTTTTAGAAAGAAATGTGACAAGCAATATTTTGTTATTTTAAAAATTTGTTTAAATAATCAAATTTCTCTTACACATCCTCGTTCTTTTCTGAAAAAAAATGTCCGTTGGTAAGCAATTAATCCTTATAATTTTAACATAGAAAATAATTTAAATATGACTCAACTAGTTAAAAGAATTCTTCAAAACATATTAAGGGGCATGGTGGCAAAGTACCTGCTTCGAAACTGTAATTCGTCGATTTTAAATATGCAGGACCTTGTAGGGAAGAAACCCCATCGGAATCTTTTCAGTTTTTTAAGAGCCATTGGTGTTTCACATTTGATTTAGTTTAGTTTTTCTTACTTGTACATTTTCATATTTTTTTACATTCCCAGGGACTAGTGATATAACAGTGCATCAATGTCTTCTATTTTAACCATACTTATGGCGCAGTATGTCCATATATGGCTTTTGTGCCAATAAACACTGCAAAATCAAATCAAACCATCGAAACTGGAGAATTTAAGGCTCGATATCCGATTACAACGAAGAACCGCTGTGTAAACAAGCCTGGTACACACTAAATCCGTCGGAGCGAAATACCCTCAAACTGAAGTGGTGTGGAAATCTGTAGAGGGAGATGCCAGCTGAAGTGTCGCCCAAATCATCTGACCGTTGTTCAAAATTACGATGTCCGTCCCAAAATAGCCTCAGTTTTGCTTTAAGACGTTGACTGCCAACTACAAGATAACTCGTAGATTGCGTTCTTTTTTACGACGCCAACTACGAGTTAACTCGTACTTGTTTATTTGAAATTTTTGTGAAGCTACGAATAAACTCGTAATATATCAGTGCTAATATCGATAAGGCCCACGGTGGCTCGTGGTAAGGTCTCGGCTTCGGAACCGGAGTGTTTCAGGTTCGAGACTCGATTCTACCGAAGAACCGTCGTGTGAGGGGGTCTCCAGCACGTTAAATCTGTCAGGCCAAACGTCCTCCCTCTGATGTGGAGAGGGGGATGCCAATTCCGGTGTCGTTCTCATCATCTGACCGTGTTTCAAAATGCCGAGGTCCGTCCCAAAATAGCTCTCGTGTTGCTTTAAACGGGACGTTAATATAACTAAGCTAAACTAATATCGATAGATGGCTTCTGGGGAAAGAACAAAAACTCAATGCTGGCTCGCATAGACAGAAAATTTATTAAAAAACGAACAAAAAATATAATTATAAAAATTAGTTCAAATTAGTGTTCGTTAGTAAATTGCCGTGGCATTCAACATGTTAAAAAACGGGACGCTAATGTAACTAAATTAAACTCAAAACGTTATGCTGTAAATCTTTTATTCAATTGTAAGACTTGAAATGCTCAAAATGATTCTAACCGCAAAAAAGTTAAAAAGTAAAATATTTGCTTTCCAAAAATCAAAAAAGACCACAAATGATATGAAATTTGATATTCTCAAGTAGAAATGGCAGTAAATCAAAATTAAATAATTAAATAAAGTGTTAAATAAGTAAATATTTATCATAATTAAATAAGTGTAAAAAGATAAGAATCAGTAAATCGAATAAAAATTAGAATTCACGTTCGATTTTAACTACGAATTAAACGAGATTGTAATATACGCAAGCGAATTACAAATACTCTGCTGATGCAATGCTTCGATATTACCGTTCTATATTTAAATTCTGATGCAAATTTGTATCAGATTGAAACATAAAATATTCTTAGATCACGAAGGGAATGCGGAAATTGCTTTTCTGTTACTTTATATAAAACTAGAGCCAAAAATGGACAAGGCTCTTTAAAAATATAGAAGTAAAATGCTTGACTCTGTTCTTGTACCAGCTGCTTTCTCTGCAGTTGTAAACAAAAGACCATTCACCCATCACATGTCCACAGGTAAAGTCACATGTAATGAAACGCCATTTGTCTGCATTTGGGTTGCCAATTTGGCGAATTTATGAAATAATATTTCTTTGGCGAAATCTGAAAAGTTCAGTAACAAATCTCATGCTTGAACATCAATCGCATCCGGAAATAATAACTCCTGTTATATTAATATATTTGTATTCTTATTTTATCTAGAAAGCAATGCGATAATAAAGATTAATAAACGCATTTATCTAAAGGAATTAATTGTATTACACATAATAATTTTGTTAAATAAATTAGGAATTTAATAATGCAAATCTAAGGGAAAAAAATTAGTCTAATTGTAAAATTTTCATCAGAAATGAATCTTTAAAAAAGCGTAATCTATAGCAGCAAAACTTTTTCATTTCATATTAATCGAAATTTATTGCAGTTGCGAGAATTAATGTCAAGTGGTTGTGTTCAGCAAGCAGAAAAAATTACAGAATTTTGCTGTTCATTTTTATTTAATTGGACCTGTTTTAAAAGTGATAAATTGTAATCAATTTACCTTCCCTTTCCTGTGATTCTTAACTCAAAAACAGTTTTTTATTGTCCACGAAAATAGATTGTTTTCATTTTTTTTCCTTGAAGTTATAATTAGTCGAGTAATTAGCATTATTAAATAGGTGTAAAAAAGATTAGATAAGATTTGAAATTTTTAAATTTTAATTTTAGAAACTTAATAAAAGTACCATTTAAAACCTGTTTTAATGAAAATTTATTTACTTTTTCAAATTTATTTTCCAGATTCTTCATGCAGTCAGTTCTCAATCCTTACATATGCCAATAAACATACCCGCAATATAATAAAGAAAGGCCTTCATTCTTACGTTATACTATAACCTCATTAATAGATGTAATTATTTACAATAATTTCTATTAATAATAAAGATGAAAGTTCGTGTACCTCTCTCTCAATGTGTTGTCGCCATATAGCTCAAATCATTTGAACCAAACTACTAAACTTTGCACATATATGTAGATTTTTTGAAAGATGAAAGTACATCTGGGAGTCAGAATTTCAATAAATTAAAAATTATGCAGAATTTTTATGCTTTTCTCCCTTAACTACTGCAAATATTACAACTCATAAATAATTTTTACATCATCTCTAAAATTCAATATTAATATATATATATATATTATGTTTTCAATCGTACTAATTGTTTGTCAGATATTTTTCAATTTTTTTAAAATAATTTTTCAAAAATATTTAAAGCATATTTTACAATATCATAATTAGTTATTGAAGTGGAACTCAAATCATTTTTATTGTTGCAATTATATTTCATCCAGAAGTGTGTCTGTTTTTCCCCTCATTGTTGAAGATTATGATATGAAGATTTGTTTTATCCGTCCATAATCAATAAGTTTCACGATAAAACATATTTATAGGATGAAAAAAAAATTGAAATTTTGCTATACTTGCAATTGAGATTAAACTTCAGGGTCAAACGTTAATGAAAATAATTAACTATTTTCAAACTCCACTGCTCATTCCTGTGATATAATTGCATATGTTAAGATAGGTAGCGAATTAACGAAATGCCTAGCATAATGAATAGATTGTACAATGCGCATAATTCTAAAATATCACATGCTATCTATTAAAATGTGAAGTTTTAAAATATTTTACTGGTCCTTTAATCCTAGCGAAGCAAATGGTAGCTTTTGACGATTTGTAGCAAATATATCTCAAGTTCTAATCTAGTATTAAAAAGTTAAGTGAAAAGATTTTTAACCTAAAAGTTCTTTTCTTGTCATATCGCATTATTAATAAATGATAGATGAAAATATTAATTCAACGATACCAGCAGCATAACCCCTTCTAATAAAAATTAAAAATGTAATTGTCAGTACTGTATTTTTTGTAACTTCCTATTATATGAAGTATAGAGAAAATACTGCAATCATCAAAAAATTCAAATTCGAGATTTTAAAGAAACTTCAAGTTTCAGATCTTCCCAGGTTCAGAACACATATTTGGCATTATGTCTGTCAGTTTGTGAAAAAAATACCCAAAAACGCTTTGAGCTAGATAATTGATAAATTTTGATATAAGGTCTTTGTACCAAATTTGTAGATTTCTATTGAATTTTTATCGAAATCAATTTAGAGAAAGTCTGTCAGTCCAAATACAAAATAATAAGAGTGTACAAAGATTTCACTCTTAAAATGCAGATACTATCAAATTTGTAAAAAAAAATCCCGCTAGTTCTTGATTTTCTGTACTTTTATAAGTATGCAAATTGTATAATTTAAAAGCTGGTGACTTAAAAAAACCATGTGAAATTCATATGTGATCATGTGGCGATAATTATAACTCTCTGTCAAATTTTAGTTTCAGTCGGTTGTAAACACCAATACCTAAAACACAGATCCGATTATCCGGTATCTATTTCAAAACCTCAAGGATTGATCGTCAAAACACTGACCAAAAATCACAAAAGATTCGGCAAAAATGATAAATCCATGCCCAAATTCAATATTTTGTAACTATTGTCTGCCAATACCATGCAAGGCATTCGCTGCTTTACTCGAAATTCCTAATTTTATGATTGGGGGAAGGTGATTTACAAATTAAAAAGATAGTATGTGAGGAAATTTTGGAAAAATCACTCTGGCATTTTTTTTATTGGTTTGGTTTAGTTATATTAACGTCCCGTTGTAAAGCAACACGAAGGCTATTTTGGGACGGACCTCATCATTTTGAACCACGGTCAGATAACGAGGATGACACCTGAACTGGCACCCCCCCCTCTCCACACCACACCACACCAGCGAGAGGACATTTGGTCTGACAGATTTAATGTGCAAGAGACCCCCTCACACGACGGTTCTTCGATGGAATCGAGTTTCAAACCTGAAACCCTCCGGTTCCGAAACCGAGACCTTACCACCAGGCCACCGCGGCCTTGGCATTTTTTTGAATTAAAAAGTAGTCAACTTTGTAAAATGATATATAATGAATCAAAATTATTTTTGATAATTAAAAAAATATATACTTGGTATTTTTCATAATAGCAGAGAGCGACGGGTTAACGAAATATTTGAACTCAAATGTTTTGTACCTTTGGATATTGCTATTGAAGAAGGGGGGGGAGAGAAAACTTCCTTGGCAAAGCCATAGTACTCTTTCAAAATTTAGTTAAGTTTGATTTAAAGTATGAAAAATAAAATAAAATTGGTAATAGAAGAAATTATTTAAAATAATTTCAATTACTAATTCTGAAATTATTGTAGAAATTATTTGGTTTGTAGTTTAGAGTGCGCTTTTCGACATGATTTTGTTTGAAAATATTTGTCGTGTGCTTTGCATTAAAATAATTATGATGTGTCTTCATACTTTCGATTTTTCTGACATCATTATCACCCATAGTTTATCAATAAAAAAATTTTTAGTTAAAATATGTATAGGATTGGATGTAGGTGCGAATATAAATGATGGTCTCATCAAATGTTATCAAATTTGGTATCATTATAGTCAATTATAGTTTGGAGGGCGAGAATATGCGGCTCGGAATATTTTTCTTTTTTTTTTTTTTTTTCGAAACGAATTGTGAAAGATAATTGTTTTTGTTTTTTTCTTTGCAATGAAAATAAATCCAAATGAAAACTCTAAAAAATAAGTTTTGATCAATTCTAAGAAAATAAACTTATTTTTTAGATGTTTTTAACTGTTGTCAGTTTTTTCTCCTATTTTAAACAACTTATAAAAAATATTTTTATACAATATTTGCAACAATATTTTTTCATTAATTTTCTGATTTATATCGTATCAATTTTAAACGTTTCTGCCTTATTTTTAAAATAGAAATTTTGTACTTTGATTTCGAAGTAAATCAAGTTAAAATCAAATATCATTTAAATTTTAGAAAATTAAATGCGGGACTTTTTACAAGTTTATAAATTTATTTTCAAATATATGGAATCTTTTAATGTAGTTGATTGATATATAAGTTTAAATCACTAAAAAATCATTAAAATATGTATCTTTTTTTTTCCATTACAGGCTTTAACACCACTTTTTTGAAAATGAGCTACAGTTAAATACTTTGTTATTTTAACAAGCCGAAATATGTAATTAAAAAACTACTTAGTTAAGTAACTACAATTAATAGAATAACTGAAAGGGGTCCCCGAAAACTTTATTTGCCTTTAAGGAATACGTAACCCGGTCCAAGAGTTCGACTCGGTTGTTTTGAGCGATTCCGACAGCAATCTCTGTATAACTAAAATTCATCAAAACAAATGAAAACAAGTTTTCCTTGGGGTATATTTATAACGCATTTATTTCTCAGAGGAGCCGATTATACTAACCGGTTGGTCTGCCACTCCTGTAATAAGGCAGTGCCCCTAAAATTCATTGTAGGTGCATCTCACGTGCAATTTAGCATCACTATGGCAACCTCCAAAATCGCCAAACTTTCCGAAAGCCGTTAATAGCAGTTTCGTCATTTCTGCTTCGTATACAAACAAAACCTTGCCAAGCCACGCAGTGTGCATAAAATCATTCCCTAGAACTGAGTATTTTTACAAAAGATTCAGAATGTTGCGATCTTCGATATTTCGTTTGATTTCTCAGCTAGCTAAAAACGAAACTGCAACAACTTCAGCTTTTCTGATATCGAAATGTTCATATTCCAAAACTTCTGACGAAGCGAGGGCAGAGAGAATGTTTAGCGATCAGCAAACTTCTTATTACACAGCGAAAGATGTCGAATTTTGCCCAGGCAGAGCAAAAGAAATCATGCAAAACAATGTGCAAGAAACATCTGAACAGGCAGCTGGAAACGAACCAGTAAAAAAAACTGATTCTACCTCCACACAGGCTGAAGAAGAACACATGAAAGCTTACCGCGCTGATAGTTCTGTAAATCTGTATTCTGTGATGCAAAGTAACGTACCTGAACCTTTTAACACAAGAGACAAAGCCCCCACCAACCTGAACATGCCAGGTGGTTCGAGCTCTCGAGATTATAAATATTTATCCGGTAAAATGCAGACTACACATCATTCCAAACAATGAGGTACGACTTTTTATAAAACTACATTTTTTCTCCAATACCTTATTTGATGAATATGAAACATCGACATTACTAACTAAAAAATGCACACATTAGGTTAGGTTTGGTTTTTAAAGGAACACTATCTTATTTTCGAATATATTTTCGTATGAAATCTTTTATAAATGCTTTTTTCTTTTCAAATTATTTTATTACGCAATTGTAAAAGTTAATAAAAGCAAAAAGGCTACATAATTTTCGAATTAAAATATTCATAAGTGCTTATAAATGTATAGAAATCGAAATAATGTAATTAAATATCTTGAAATTTAAAACAAATATTTTTCAGTGTGGTGGGATTCTTATTTTCAAAAATAAGTTTTTGTTAAATATCTATAGATTTGCTATTTCTATTATAGGTTCATTGAGTAATTTTTACCCAGTAATTATTTCATCCACAACAATCTACTTTAACTGATTTTATAAAAAGCACTATAACATTAGCATTTAATTTCAGTTATGGATTTGAAATTAAACTTTTAAATTTTTATCTAAAGAAATTTTTATACTTAATTGAATCAAAAAACAAAAGAAAATGAAATTTAAAACCAAATTTTAAAAGAATATTTTAATTACACATTTTTTACACTACTTTCTTCTGATTACGAATTTATTAAATTTGGATGTGCGACTAAAATTAAAATATTTAATGCCTGGAATAGACACTATGTTATTTTCAATAGTAAAATATTGCGAATTATTGTATTATATGGTATTTATTCCATTGTTATATATTAGTTTTTATACTCCAAATTTATTCTCTTTCCAATTAATTTTGAGGAAAAATAATTAATGATATAATTTAATTAACTTTAGTCTACCACCTAATTGAAATCTAATTTCTGAAATATGTTTTATTTATAAATTATTTTTATTTTTTCCCACAATATCAAAAAATCTATTTGTAATAGAAATTTTTGAAAAAATTATTATAATGCAGATCACTTTTTAATTTTGTTTTGTTATGTTAACAACTTTGTTTGAAGATAGGAACACTATTTTTAGCAGATCTAAAAATGTGATTCTTTCAATAAGCTCTTAGTCTTAATACAATTTTTAAGTATTTAATAATTGAGTATTATTTGTCCTTAGTGGCATAATTGCAATATCTTAAGATAGTTAAACTTTGAAAAATTAGTTAAATAACTACTGGAAATTAAAATTTTGTTTCAAAATACAACGAATGCAATCACAATATATTACCCTTGCTGCAGTTCATATATATATATATATATATATATATATATATATATATATATATATATATAGCCAGCGGAATTATTTTAGTCTGCAGAAAAGCATTCAGTGGTTTCAGAATGATCTTTCTCCGTCTTTACCCTCTTCTCACAAAATTCATTAAAGCCTTCAATATTGTTAATATAATTATTATTATATTTAAGCTGCATGCCAAAACTACTGGTAGTGAATATTGCTAATTATTTTTATTTATGAAATTGTGTAACATCAAGTAAACTATAAAAAAAGGGGAGATATTATATAATGAGATCCTATATAAGAAACTATGATTTTTATTCATCTTACGTTGTTTTCTAAAGAAATTTGTTTATTTCAGGCATCAAGATACTTCAGCAGCATTCTTGTTCTTTGAAGTATTACAAATATTCCTAACAATGCAAATTTTTATGGCTTTTTGTGATATATGAATTGTATAAAGTAAATATGTACAATGTTTTGTAAATAAATTTTGTTTGCTTTAGTGATATATATAAAAAATTACTTTGTTTTTCAATTTTCAGTTAGAAAATGTTAATCAATATACAAAAAAAAGACATTTCCTTTAATGAATTAATATATTTCATTCATAATAGATATATCAACTCTTCCAATGGTTGAAATTTGCCTCATAACTAAAAATGCTTATAATTTTTCAATTATAAAAAATTAAAGTGATTAAGATTTATAATTTAATTAATTAAAACAAGTATTGGCATAAAAATATGAATCTTTTTTTATGTCAATACTCAGATACCATACTTAATACCCACAAATGTCAATATCATAATTTTTGGCCTCATTATATTTTGAGTAGGAATATTATAATGCTAGTTACCTTTGATTCACCTGTGTTCCATTCCTGTTATCTAATTATTTCCCATCTATTATCAAATTATATGACTTCTCCAATACAGTAAAGAGACAACAAAGAAAGAGTCAGCTAATTTGTAATTTGTATTGCAAGCATAAATCATGGAAATAAACATGTTAAAAATTATAAGATTTATATTTGATAAAGTTTATACTCTTATTGTGTATTCAGATATCTTATAATTGGCAACAAAATCAGCTATTGAATTTATTATATTAATAATTTATTATGTAACTAAAAAATAAAAAAATCTTATAGTATCTTTTTTTTTACATTATTAGATTTATGCAGAAGGCAGATATAAATAAAAATTATATTATTAATATAAAAAATAAATTTCAACATCATCTAATTATATATATATATATATATATATATATAACTAAAGTTCTAGTTTTCCTGATATCTTTAGTAATTTATTCTGTTTTCTAGCACTTTATCTTTGTTTTAAGTATAAAGAACTGAAATATAATCTAATTAAGAATAAGAAAGAAGCTAAACTGAAGAAATTTGAATGGATTGAAATACTTTCTCAGTTACTTAAAATAAAATAGAAACACACAAATCAGGTAAATAGAGAAATTTTGGAAAATATGTCATAAAATCTACAAATGAAAATCACTATTTATGAAATATTTTTTAACTAGTTATCATGATAAAACAGAAAACAAAATATAGATATATTTTTTCTTGTTTAGCAAGAGACTTAGCCAAACTTCTGTTCAAATGCCAATAACATTGTTTTATTTGTAAATTTTAAATTACAAGATTAAGAAAAAAAAAACCTTCAGATTTCAATTATTTGGTGATAGGACACAAAGTACAGTTTAATCATTTTAAAATCTCATTCTTCTGAAATAAATGTAATTAGTCACTCAAAAAGTTAATATCACGATGCCAAATTGGAAAAAGAACTAAATCAAAATATGTAAGGCAAACCAACTAACTTATAACTGAAAAAAAAATGCTTTTACTTATTCATGTTAATAAAAATCCATTCAAATCTGAAATGGATATATATATATATTACAATATTAATAAAGAATTTGGATTCAAGTAATAGTAATAAAAATCTGCATCAAATTAACCAAAACAAAGAATCTAGAAAATGAATAATAATAATGGGTGAATTCATTTAACTAAAAAAAAAGGCTGAAAAGTAAACAATGATCTCAACAGAGTCTATATTATTCAAAAAAATGATATATTGTAATTAATATGTTTGCACTAAATTATTTAACAGATTTTTTGCTATTGAAAAAAAAGATAAATTGTAGAATTTAAATGAAATGCACAAATAGAATTTCATATACAAAAAGAATAAATGCTTGTAATTTTTAAATTTTTTATAAAAATTTGGGCTTGTTGGAGATAAAAGTAAAAATTTTAGAGATGTCATAGGATTAATTAATAGTGTCTTCATTAGCAATGTAGTAATTAAAATTTCTTAATAATGAATTTGGTCATTAAAATAGAGGGATGTCAAAAATTATCTTCAGAATAATAACATATCAAATATTACTTCAAACAGAGGAATGATATAACATCAATACTAATTCTATACGCAAAAGGAAAAATTCTTTCTGTTCAAAATTTATTGCCTCTAAATTAAAGCATAACCTACTGATGAACAATGAAAAGATAAATTAATATAAATGCTAGAGAACAATTTTTAAAGGTAACTAATCTGAATGAATTTGGAGTTAATCTGAAGTTAACTAAATTGTACACCAGTAAAATGCTTAGCACATATATGGCTATTAGTATTTATTACAACAGCTTTCGATTATTAAGAAGCTAAAACAAATTAATGACAAATTTTTAATTTAATAACTTCTTTCACAGATAAAAAAGAATATAACTGTTGAAATAAATTTATAAATCAAATATATTTTAACAATTATATAAGTTTACATAAGAAAATCTCAGTCAACATAGTTAAAATATTCACTAACATCATTTTAAATATTTAATAAAAATTGTCAATTAATGTAATGCATACAATTTTAAACTATCAGTTTAACAAAGTGAATTCAAATCTATGTATGAGCATTTTGACTTTCATACCTGTAAATTTTTCAAAACTAAACAACATTGTAGTGTTTAAAACATAAAAATTAAATGTAATATTATATATAATTTTTCATTCCAAATTCCAATATTTTTTTTAAAAAACATGTATAAATATACACAAATAACAAGTTTTATGAGGAAATAATTTCAAGTATTTACACATATTCTTTCAAAGATATGCTCAGAGAAAATTTCAAAACAATTACGTAAATTCTTAAAAAGGTTTTTATACTTGAATTATCAAGTGTCAATGCATAGTCATAAAAACATTCCAAGTATCAAAATTTTGGATTGTGAAATGATTTTGGAACTAAAACAAAAATCATTTTTTTTTTAAGTTGGGCATTAATTTGTGAAGAAATATTTTACAGAAAAAAAAATAAAAGTAAAAAATTATCTTTAAAAAAACCTATCACAAGAAATGTAATTATTTGTGTAAAAACAGAAAATTAGTAACAAATATAAAAATATTAAATAAATAAAAATTTAAATTATAATTTTGATAGCCGAAACTATTGTTTCTTTTTACTTATAATTAGAAATTGATTATTTTATTATAAAGATTTTATATAATTCTCAGCACTTAATCTTGCATTATAAATACAGTCTGGAACACCAGCACCTTTATATGAAGCACCAATTAAAGAAAGATTTAAATTGTTTTTTTTAATTTCTTCTTCAATATTTTGTAGCTTAAGATAATGTCCTACTACATACTGAGGTATACAATTTCTCTGCAATAAAACTTTATGACGTATTGGTTTATCACATGTACTGAAACGCTTAGATACTTCTTCTGTTGCAACCTGTAATAATGTACCCTCTGAAACTGTTTCTGGAGCACCAAACAAGTTCTTAAACCATCGACCTCCAATCATGCAACTCAGGCGTGTTTTGCCTCTACCATTTAATTCAGGAAAGCAGCATGAATCAAACACTATACCGAGAACTTTAGAATCCTCAAAAGATGGAACTAAATATCCAAAACCTGTCTTGTCACCAATAATGTCATTCTCATACTCCAAATAGACAACAGCAACATCTACTGAAGATATAGCTTTAAGATTATCAGCTAAAACAGGATATCCACTTAATAATGATGAGAGCTCCTGAGATGGAATGCTAGAGAAAACATGGTCTACTTCAATGCGTTCATTATCTGCTACCACTTCAACTTTATTATCCTTGAAATTTAAGTTTGAGCATTTAGCATCAAAAATTAAATCTGTTTTTCCCCGCTCATCTATGGTTCCAGCTAAAGCATCAATTAATTCACCTAAACCTGATTTAAGAGTCCACATTCTCCAAATCTCTTTATAAGCTCTTAAAACAAGATCATTCTTTATAAAATCTGCAGCTTCTTCAATCCTTTGACTCTTTGATAATCCTTTGATAACTGATCCATGCTTTTTCTCAGATTCATACATAAATGGAAACATTGATCTCACACTCAATTCACGGCAATCCCCCGCTGTGATTCCCCTGCACATTGGATCAAATGCATATCTGGCAACATCTTCACCAATTCTTCTTGAAGCAAAATCATAAACTGATTCATCATCTAAATGTGCATTCTTAGTTCTTATTTCTTTAAAAACATAACTAATCACAGGTTTAGAAAATGGAGGTGATTTACGAAAAAATTTGGATATTTCTCTTGGCAATGGAAGCAACTGATTGTTAGCAAGAATAAAATTAGTTTTTGCAACAGGATGTTCTCTTGTGATCGGCAGAATTCGTGAAGTAAGAGCTAATTTGTCAGCTAATTCTAAAGCATTATATCCAGCTTTTGTACCAACTCGAAGAGTCCTCGGTCCGTGTTCAAATATTGCACCATCAGGAAATCGCGTTGTTTGAATCCATCCTCCGAATGTAGGACTTTTATCCAAAAGAAAAATATATTTGATTTTTGATTGTCCAAGGGTTTTTAAATAGTAAGCACATGATAAACCACTTATTCCACCACCTAGAATACCAACAGTAGCCATATTATATTTTGTAGCTATTAACTAAAGAAACATAGATTCCAAAATTTGTAATATTAAAACAAAACAAGAATTTGTATATTTGTTTATCAATACTACAGGCAACAAAACACAGTTACAAGTATCGACAGAAAATGTAACGATCCACTATTCTGAATTCGAGAACCAGATTGCCATATTTGGCGTAAAAGCGCTATGTTAAATTTCTCCATAAGAAAGACGCAAGAATTGCTATCAAATAAATACTGGGACCTGTTGGAAAAAGTTATCTTAAATACGGGCATGAAAAAGAAACTTTGACACTGATCAGCATACTGTTTCAATTTTCTTCAATACAAGATAATTTTCTGAAATTTATTTTAACCAAGCAAACCTGTTTCAAAAGTAATATTTATTATAAGTATTTAAATTATCATCTACTTAAAGCCATTAGATCACTTTTTTATTCAGTCATAGCAAAAATATAATTTAAGTGAGGGAAATTTAGAAACACTGAACAAGTAATTCAAAGTTAAAAAATAAATCATTAAAAAATTTAACTTTATGTTAATGCAAATGCGTCAGAAATTTACACATTTATATTTATCAAGAACAAACAATAAATTTTGACAATATATTTATCTTATTTTTGATAGCTTAAATTAAAGTACTATTTGTTTAATTTTTAATGATATATAATCAGTATAAATTAAAGAATTTACTTTGAATTAACTAAATCCTCACAACCACAAAATGGCGAAAGAATTGCTATTTTTGGCGATCATTTTTTAAGCGGGATCAAAAAGTATTCTGTCTATAATAGTTCTCGATCCAAAGATTTCTCTGTAAATCACGTGTTAGACATATGTTGCAGTTATGAATAGAGAATTAAAGATGTAAAATATTTTTCCATTCGTTGTGAAATCGAAAAGGCAAAATAGTTAATGCACTTCCTTATCATGTATAATTACTATAAATCGCTTATAAAATATCTATCTACCAAAAAAGCTGTTTTAAAGGGATCTCAGAAGAGTGAATAATCTTTTTTATACCAAGCAATCATTTCAAAACTATATCTCATAAATATTTTACATTAAAAAATTAGAAGATCGATCTCAGGAAAACGGGGAATTTAATAATTCCTCAATTGAGCTAATTAAATAAGATACTGACAGATCAAACACAGATTCAGTTACGCTAGTCTTTCCTGAAAAGGCTTGGAAATGTGATTAAAAAATTATGTAATTTAGGAAAAACTGAAATATCTGATATGATAATTGCTTTTTCAAAAATGCAGAGCACTATTCACTACAGGTTAAGTGTCCATTTCGGGAACATATATGTCTAAATTTGTTATTCGATTCCATTAAAAAATAACCGTGTGTGTGGACTTGATCCATGTTAAACCTAAATTGAATGATCAAGTTTAGTTTAATTACATTAACGTCCCATCTTGAAGCAACACTAAGGCTATTTTGGGGTGGACTTCGTAATTTTGAACCACGGTCAGATAACGAGGACGACACCTGAGCTGGCACTCCTCTCTCCAAACTTCCACATCACACCAGCGAGAGGACGTTTGGCCCCGATGGATTTAACTTGCACCAGACCCGCTTACACGACGACTCTTCGATGGAATCGGGACTCGAACCTGCAACCCGGCTGGATCATCAAGCATTCTCCTGCTGATATCGCGTACAGGTTTGGAAAAGAAAGCGAACTGCTCACAGTCAGTCTGTTTACCTTCACCTTCAGAAATTTCTTAGTGAAATCTAAAAACTAATTTAATATAATTAAACAGAACCGGATTATCAAATAGACAACTTTTTAGCAGCCCAAATCTTGATAGAGGATAATGCTGTTGTTGTTTTGGTAAGAGGGCATCTTTAAAAATTTCTTTTTATATACAAAGGCATTCAAAACATTTTTTAATTAAAATTAACATCCGTCTGAATTTCAGAATATTTCGCTTACGGATCAGAGGGATCTTGTTTGTTTTAATTAATTAAATTGACTGAAATAATTCTACAATTTATCATCTATCATGAATCAGAGAGAGAAAAAATAATTTTTCCCTGCATTCTTATAAAAAAGGATTTAAAAAAAATTTCTTCAACCGTCTGAAACTATCGTTATCCACATTTACAAGAAATCCTTCCTATTGAAAAAAGAGTGCCATTGACACTTCTTGATCTTATAAAAGGTGGACACAATAATCTAGAGATTACTGTGTTTTCATTATTTTTTTAATTGATTAAACTGCAGCTTATATTTCCATTGTTATTCAGCATTAAAATGCTTTCAAATATATTTTAAAGTTAAAACCACTTTAGGACACAGGATACTCAATGTTATTTCAAATCCTTCTGTAGTCTAAAATGTTTTTAATGGAAATGAGAATGTTAATTGTACCTGACTATTTTGTAAACCTTCAATGAAATTCTAAATTTCAAGGTTACATTGCTTTACATTTAACGGTTACATTTGCTTTATTATTTATTTTATTTCGAAAAAATAACAGAAAGCGTTGAAAATATCGCACTGAAATTATTATGGTATTATTAGAAAGGGAAAAATTGGATTCTTATGGTGGTTTAAAAATATTTCTAGTAAAATAATATGCCTCGAAATTACGGCAGAAAAATGACAAAAAAAAACAGATTAAATTCTAATTAATTGAATATTTAATAACTTCATGTTTTAAAAAGTTGATTAATGACTTTCTCATGCTTTAAATAATGATCGAGTGTGTGAAGTTCGATTTATTTCGGTTCTGTCGCTTAAGAGAAGATTTGTAATATGCATACGTAGCAACAAAGACTTTTATTTATATTAAGATTATAATATTTTATTTTTCTCGTGATATTCGCTTTTTTTCCCTAAACTTAAGGAAACTATCCAGATTTTTGAAATACTGGCAAATGCACGTTTTAAAATAAATAAGACATTTTTTGATATCGGCATAAATCTTGATTAATTTTCATTTCCTAATGGTGTAAAGACAATTCATCTATTGTAAAATGCATAAATAATTTTCAATAAAAAATTAAGCTGAGAATAATAATATGAGATGGAATGCTAATTTTAATTTTCATGTTTGTCAAGCATTATTTTTTCACATTCATTAATCATGTTTAAAAGCTTTGACTTTTAAAATTCTTTTAAAATATTTTTTATAACGTAGGAAAAATATATAATTATTTGAATTCATCCTGGATGGAAATTTTGAAAATACACAAAGAAGAAACTATCCTTGAAATACTTTATTCTTGGAATATATTTCAGAGATTCGTATATTCAAATAACAAAAAAATTAAATTAAAGAAGTAATTTTAATCAAAATCCATGCTATGAAAAAAATTATGGAATTTTTATTATTTTGATTTTTAAAAATGCTAAGCGTAAGCTGTGTTATTAACAACAGAAGAAATAGTATTTACTAAGAAAGTTTCCATGTAAATCCAGTAATAAAGGATACTAACGTTTTATACTAATAATTAATATCTTTAACCTTTTTTTATTGTATTTTGTTTAAAAATGAGTTAATTTCTTTCATTACTTATCATTATATAGTCATTAGATTAGATAGTCATTAGATATCATTAGATTAGCAGTCAGAAGGTATCAAATTGCGATTCCATATCATAATTCATTATATTCTAGCGTCATGGGAAGGTTTGAAAATATTTCTATTTTGTGTTTGGGAATACATGTTTTTTTGTTAGTTGTCACTCTTTGTTTCTATATAATTTGAGATTTACTGTTTAATTTTAATTTGGATGTTCGTGAACATTGTGCATAGAGAAGATCTCATTGCAAAGAATCAAAGATTTTGAAAAGCAAGAATTGCACGGAAGAAAAGAAAAGACCAAAAGAACGGAATAATATATAGTATGGAATTGTTAACTGCACATTTTATTTATATTTTTCATGCTATATTATACCAAACATTAATGAGCTGAAGTCTGCTGATCTGTAATATTCTCTCTTTATTTGGAGGCTGTTTCTAATACTTTTTGCAGCAATATTTTTTATTTTTTACAGGATATTGCATTTTTTGATGATGTAATTGTTAATGGATCACTATTTGATTCAGCAAGAGATTATCTGTTGTATTTTTCATCAATTAATTTGTGGCAATTATATCCGAAATATTGTTAAGTGATAACAGTCTTGTGGAAAGGCATATATTCTAGTCGAACAATATTATTATCTATTCTTTAATTATAAACTTGATATTTAGAACAAAGTTATTAAACATGTGTTTCATCTTTTTCCATGTGATGTAAATTTCTAAAAGCTTGAGAAGCTCTTTATTTTATAATGAGGATGCGAACGTAATCAAGTAGCCTTTAGAACTTATTCTGCGCTCGTAGAAAACTGCCCTTTCCTCCTCCTTTCCCCTTTAGTATGCCACTTCTTAACAAGTTTGGTATCCGCAGATGTTCACAAAAATTTAACTACTGTCCTAACGTCACAAAAAAAACCCTGAGTCTAGTTGCCTTAAGGCCTTATCCCACGGCGAAATATCATCTGCACTTTCCTTCAGCAACGACAACGAAAATGACGTCACTTTTAAGTTTCACATGATTGGCTGAATTTCGTTTGCGGACGATATTTCTGTCACTATCGACGGTATTTTCTAGCTGGTTGGAAGAAGTTGTCGATTATGAAACATGCTTGAGCGGTTCTGAGGGTAGAAACGGAAAATTGCTGACGGAAAGTGCAGACGATATTTAGCTGTATGATAAGGCCTTTAAGTAGGAGAATCTAAGTAAGGAGGGAAGTAAGCATTGAAACAGACTGCAACATTTGGCTAACAAAGCGCGTTTCATTTGGCGAGAAATTCTTTTCGCTTGTGTTTATACAGATTTATTTATGTGAAGAATAAAATTATATTGTAGATAAATTTATTGAAGAACAGATGTTTCTAAAGAATTTTAATAAATTAAAACATTACTCAAAATGATTTAGCTGGTCTCTATTACTAACTAAATATATAACCGGCGATTCTTCTCATTATAATGATACTTCTACTGACCTACGGTCACCAGAAAAACCCTAGTAATCCTAAAAGTATGGGTCAGTCGGCTTGGAAACAGGATGTTCTATTACATTTTGAGGGTGAAGGAAAGGGTTGTATTTTGTTTGGTGCCAAAAGAACCGGTTTGGAGCCGGATATCATCTGCATTATCACAAGCGAAACGAATTTTTTCGCCTAACGAAGCACGCTCAGCTCGCCAAATGTAGTGGTCCACTTTAATGCCCACTTCCTTCGTCTACCTACGATGTCCAGGGTTTTTCTCGTGACGGTAGGACAGTAACCGGCTCTTTTGGCGCCAAAAGAAAGGCTGTCCTTTCCTTCACCCCCAAAATGTAATAAAACATTCCGTTTTCAAGCCGACTGACCCCTACTTTTAGGGTTACTAGGGTTTTTCTCCTGACGAGTAAACAGTAATTATGTCAGTGGAGGTGAGAACGCTAAGTGTTTTAGATCATCTTAAACACATAATGAGATTATTAAGTCAACATTTCGTACAATTTATACATTACAAAATGTCATTATTCCCTAGTAGTTCAGCGTGTTGCATTAATATAGCGATTGCTGTCTTTTCTTTTGTAGTTGTTGTTTGGAGAATCTATATGGAACTCGCCTCACATGGATCTGAAGGACAATCGTATTGCAAATAAGTTAGTAAAAAAAATTAATGGAAAGCATTTAATAGACCTTCTTGAGATAAAAATTTGTATTAGCCGATAATATTGTAACATTCCCCGTTCCCCTTTATTGATAAAATATTTCAGCCAGCTGTGTTGCCTTTGTGTTTGCTAGACACCTTGAGATAACCAGATGTTGCAGATGTTCTCCTTCCGGGACCTGGGGCATCTATAGCTGAAAGAACACACGTGGAAATTCCTCGTCCAGAAGACAGTGATAGTGCTTTCAGAGACAATATAACATCCAAACATCTGGATGCCAAATTTCCCTATTGCAAGCGGACCCCATGTTCCAGATTTTACGGTGGGCTTTAATTACCTTCTGACGACATACTGGTGCCCCTAAGAAAGCCCTTTGCTGGAAATTATTGTCCGGAAGAGCGGACCAATAGCCACTGAGGAAGAGGAGGCGGAGACTGTCGCTGAGATAAAATACGCAGAGTGTTTTGGAAAAGGGGGAGAGAGTTTCTGGAAGACCCCGGAAGTACGCCCACGAGTCCGGGAGAATTGGAGTTTAGTTTGAAGTAATCGCTGACTGACCAATCCGTGAATTCCCAGTGGTGTTGTGTTTACTATTTAATGGAGAACTGATCTTCAAGTAAAACCCTTCAACTTGGACAGTTGTGATGTAAATAGCAACTATTTAATCAAGATAAGAACGAGTTGTTCTTTGTGTACATATAGGGCTGTAAAATAAAGAGGTGTCAAAAAATTCTGAGTATTCTTTAATCTATCGAGATCAAAACATTACAATATTCACATTCATAGAATGGAGTTTATAATAATATACTTAATTAAGAAGATTTAAATGTTTAGATTTTAAATGTTTAGATTTTAAAGTCAGTTTGTCTTGTTCCCCATAATCGCCGAAGTGCTGGTACTTCTAATTTTAAAATTTATAGATTACATTTACGTAACAAAATCATATTGCATTGATAATATTTAATTTCATATTTAAGTTTACAGGATCAACAAGATCTAAATAACATAATTGCGATGAATTTTGCGAAAAATAGAATAAAGAATGAAATGACAATATACATTTAGTTTTATGCATGTAGGACGTACACATTGAGAAAACGGGACACAATCTCAACTACTTTTATAATTTTTGCAAAGTTTTATACAAAAATTATTATAAAATATTTTCTATCTAGCAGAATAATATTAATTACGAAATTTCAGGTGATATTCAAATACAGTATAATGTTTAGATTTTTAAAATAGCTATTATAATTCCTTCCATTTTTACTGTTGTCAATAGTATCTACATTAGCAATTATTTATAATTAGTGGATCCTGAATGTGATCTATATTTTTGTATTTTGGTTTCAATATTCTTTTCCTTTAAAAGGCTTCCAGTTAAAGATTACAACATTGTAATTTCAACTGTGTTATTTTTTCCCAAAGCGTTCACCTCTAGAATTTAAAAATATTCAGTAAATATGACTATTGGGGAAGAAACATTTTTGTGCTTATGAGGAAAAAATGCCATGAAAAATCTTATACCTATTTCATCTTGAACAGTGCATTTCTTCCTCTTAGAAAAACTTTAGAATATTTCACTGATTGGGGAAAATCCCTTGCATTATTTTCTGAATAAGAGAAAATATATATTCATCTTAAATATTTTCTTGAAACTAAGCAATTAATCAGAAATAATTTCTTGATATCAACACTCTTTATTTTAAAACAAAAACTTTGACAAAAATTATAAATTCTAAAAAAAATACGAAACATTTAAAATAGGTTTACAAATATTATTAAAAAATTTTATCTTACTAAGTCAAAAAAAGAGATTGTTTGCTTCAACAACCATTAGTTTTTGTTGGTTTACAAATTCTTGCTTTGCCCACTGGCTTGTATACAATGTAACAAATTGCTTTTACTACTTTACAAGGCTCGCCATTTGTAGTTTCATCTGAATCATCATCAAGATCGAAATCATTATCAAATTTATTTGATCTCGAACAACAAGAAGAGTCAGCTCTGCCATTTTTTCCATCTGATCGATCACAGCAGCGCCTTCTCAAGTTCCGTAATGCTTCACAACAACTACTTTCATCCGTTAAATCTGGCTCTCTCACTCCTGGTGGGCTGGTTGGAAACCCTGGTCTTGATACATTAGATGGGAAGGGATGAATGCCAGGACGATGAATTCCTGGGACAAATTGTTGTCCCGGTAATGATGGGGAAATTCCAGATGGTATATGAGATACTGGTTGGAACAAACCGGGTTGATATCCAGGTTGTTGCAATCCTGGACGTGGAGGCGAAATTTGTACTGATGAAGGTATTCCAGTAGATATATGAGATGGTTGCTGGGGAAACCCAGGCTTATAACCAGGCTGTTGCAATTCTGGATGTGGAGGCGAAATCAACACTGATGATGGTATTCCTGTAGAATGTGGTTGAAATGAACCGGGTTGGTAACTAGGTTGTTGCAGCCCTGGACGTTGAGGTGATATTTGCACTGATGAAGGTATTCCAGTAGAAGGCAATTGAAATGAGCCTGGCTGATAACTTGGTTGTTGCAGCCCTGGACGTGGAGGTGAAATAAGTACTGATGATGGTACACCAGTAGATGGTTGTTGGAGTGAGCCGGGCTGATAACCAGGCTGTTGCAGTGAGCCGGGCTGATAACCAGGCTGTTGCAGTGAGCCGGGCTGATAACCAGGCTGTTGCAGTGAGCCGGGCTGATAACCAGGCTGTTGCAATGAGCCGGGCTGATAACCAGGCTGATGCAGTGAGCCGGGCTGATAACCAGGCTGTTGCAATGAGCCGGGCTGATAACTAGGCTGTTGCAGTGAGCCGGGCTGATAACCAGGCTGTTGCAATGAGCCGGGCTGATAACCAGGCTGATGCAGTGAGCCGGGCTGATAACCAGGCTGTTGCAGTCCTGGACGTTGAGGTGAGATTTGCACTGATGAAGGTATTCCAGTAGATATCTGAGATGGTGGTTGGAGTAAACTGGGTTGGTAGCCAGGTTGCTGTAGTCCTGGATGTGAAGGAGAAATTTGCAAGGAAGAAGGAATTCCTGTAGATATTTGGGATTGTGGCTGAATCATTCCGGGCTGGTAATTTATTTGTTGTTCTCCTGGATGTGAAGGCGAAATTTGCACTGACGAAGGTACTCCAGTAGATATGTGAGATTGTGGTTGCAAAGAACCTGGTTGATAACCAGGTTGCTGCAATCCTCTACCAGGAGGAGAAATTTGCACTGAAGATGGAACTCCTGTCGACGGTTGTTGAATTGATCCTGGCTGATATGCAGGTCTACGGCCATCAGTAGGTAAATGTCCAGTTGTTATATCACCTGGTTGCAATCTTGAATCGGATATACCAGGTCTTCCCGATGAATCTGGATAGCGGGAATCAAACCCAGGTTGTAAAGAGCCAGGCAAAGACGGACGCAAATCAGATGGTTGATAAAGGCCTTGTGGTGTCAAAGGAATTTGTGAAATGTCCGGTTGGTATCGAGAATCATATGATCCAGTCCCACTTTCAGGCTGACGTATTCCTTGGTATGTAGATGGTAACTGACTCAAGTCAGGAATTTGTCCCGGTCTTCCTTCGCCAGGTATTCTTCCTAGAGTTCCATCAGTACCAATTAAATTAATTCCTGATGTCCGGATAGGCTGTTGATCTCCAGATGTACCTGTGAGGGAAGTGAGAATAGGAAGAGATCCTGAACCAGGTATTGAGCTTTGGAAACCTTGAGTTGAATCAAATCCACCTTGGGCTGTGGCAACATAAGTTCTTCCAGAATTATAACCACCTTGAAGCTGAGTCTGTGATTGACCCGATGTCAATCCTCCATGAACAGAAGCTGAAACTGTACCTTGGAAACCATTTTGTTGTTGTCCATCGTCCCCACCAATATTTACTTGCACTTGACTGTTACTTAGGCCACTTGACTGAGATTCTGCCCCTGCACTTCCACCAGATCTACTACTTTGTGCTTGCACTTGGGTGGATCCACTTGAAAACCTGCCTTGAGCCGAACTGCTTGCAGCACCACTTGGTTGCCCTATTTGAACTTGACTTTGGGCGGAACCTACTTGTTCAACTACTGCGCTTGATCCTGACAATCCTCCTTGTTTACCTCCTTGTACTTGACTCTGAGCTACGCCTCCAGTAAAACCAGATTGAGCTTGAGCTGAAAATGAGCCATTTCCTTTATAGCCCCCCTGAACCTGAGTCTGAGAACCAAGTCCTCTATACTGCCCAGCTGATGAAGCTTCTGCGGCAGTACCTTCAGAACCAGTTTGAATTTGAGTTTGAGAGGATGCAGAATCCCCGCCGCCAAATCGAAGAGAATCCCCTGGTTGAATTTGAACCGGTAAGCGATCTCCTTCAATTCCAGACACTCTGCCTTGTTCAGTGAGCCTTGTATCTCCTACGACTTGACGTGATGTAGTATCTCCAGATGTTATATAACCAGGGTATCCAGGTAAATAACCAGGAGAAATTTGCGTACCTGTTGGTATTTGTGACGGAATTCTTCCTGTTAGATCCTGTGGAATACCTACATCTGTCCGTGTACCCGGTATTACTCTACCGAATTGATCTACTTGAGTGCCATCTGGTCTTGTGCTTATAGAACCAGGAATGCCAGGTATTACTCGACCGAATTGATCTACTTGCGTCCCATCTGGTCTTGTGCTTATAGAGCCAGGTGTACCTGGTATTACTCGACCGAATTGATCTACTTGCGTCCCATCTGGTCTTGTGCTTATAGAGCCAGGTGTACCTGGTATTACTCGACCGAATTGATCTACTTGAGTGCCATCTGGTCTTGTGCTTATAGAGCCAGGTGTGCCTGGTATTACTCGACCGAATTGATCTACTTGAGTGCCATCTGGTCTTGTGCTTATAGATCCAGGTGTGCTTGGTATTACTCGACCGAACTGATCTACTTGAGTGCCATCTGGTCTTGTGCTTATAGAACTAGGAGTGCCTGGCATTACTCGACCGAATTCATCTACTTGAGTTCCAGTAGGATATGAACCTGGAATACTTGGTATTACTCTACCAAACTGATCTACTCTAGTACCATCTGGTCTTGTCCTTATAGAACTTGGCGGACCAATAGGATACGTGCCAGAGGAATCCGGTATTATTCTACCAGACTGATCAACTTGAATTCCTCCAGGTCTCGAGGGTATAGTACCAGGAAAACTGGGTATCACTCTACCATATTGATCCACTTGAATTCCTCCTGGCCTTGTGGAGACAGAACCAGGAAATCCAGGTATTACTCGGCCGGTTTCATCTACTTGAATTCCACCTGGTCTTGTTGGTATTGAACCGGGAGGACTAATCAATAAAGAACCAGGAGTACCTGGTATCACTCTCCCTGACTGATCTACTTGTATTCCAGATGGGACCGTGGTTATAGAACCAGGGGGACCTATAGGATAGGATCCGGGTCTGAATCCAGTTGATGGAGGATATATCTGCTGCGACGTAACGCCAGAATCAGTTATAATTTCTCCTCCTGGTGTTATTCGTTGGCCAGGAAGTAGCTGACTTCCAGTTACTCTATCTCTTGAAACAGTTGAAATTTCCCTAGTACTTGGAGTTCCTGGTATTATACCCCCGGGAGAAGTAATTCCTTGTTGGTCTGGTCTTAATATTCCAGATCCCGGTTGCAGGGCACCGATACCAGGGCGTAAAATTGATGGTTGGCCAGGTTGTCTCAACGAATCAGTTCCTCTCCCTTGATCAGTAATTCCATAACCATCTCTTCCTATACCTAGTGTATTCGGATATCCAGTATGAGTTAAACCAGGTGAAATTTGGCCTCCACCTGGTTGTACAACTCCTGTAACTCTTTCCGGGTGGCCAGGACCCACACCTCCTACGGTGTCTGTTATTTGACTACCAGGGTATCTATGAAGAGAAGTTTGTATTTGCGGCCTTGCTCCGCCAACACCATACTGGCCTTGACTATGTATTCCTCCTCTATATGCATTACCAGCCTTGAGCCCGAAAGGAAGGTTAAGTTGATAGCCACTTTCTTGTGCGGTTTGCAAAGAGAACTGTCCGTTACTGCCAAGGCCCATATTTCCAGCTAAGCCGTTCTGAGACGATGATGGAATTTGTTGATATGGATCTCGAGAAGTGGATCGTGAATCAGTCGATTGGCTTTGCCGCATATCGCCGACTCCAGAAGGTGGATAGGTTTGAGTACCATATGATCTAGTCTGTTAAAATACAATATCGTAATATCAAACAAAGATATTTAACTTCTATTTAAACATATAATAAATTAATGCCTTCATACACCGAATTTCTTAGAAACAAATTTTAGGTAAAAGTATAAAAATGGAGTTAAATAAAGGTGGGGACCTCAACAAAGGACCTCCGTCTTAATTAAAATTCATTTATTTATTTTAATTCCCAACATTTGTTTCTTTCATGTAATTGAATACATACAATTAAAAAATATAAGTTTTAAAATTAATTAATATTGAAAATAAAAAAAAAATCTTCAACATGTAAATCAAGTTTTTATGAATATTATTAAAAAAATTCACTTGTTAAAAATTTTTGTTAGATATTTTACCTGATGATCACTGATTTTTCGAGCTTGCAGGTTACCATCTTTATCAACCGCTCCTGTTATATGAGTTTCATGACCATAATGTGCATAATTGTTACTTTGATGACCATAATGTCCATATGAATGATGAGTGAACTGACCTCGATCGCCAATCTTTCCTGATGAAGTGGTATCTCTTTTCTTACGGCCTAAAAAAAGTATTTTAATGATAATGTAAAATTATTACTTTTAGATAACACTTGAAATACATACACATATACATGATCGGATAATGGAAACATGGTAATCTAGTGGCAAACTCTCGTCACCCATATCTCAGTTCTAAATCCGAAGAGTTATAGATTCGAAATCTAGTTGTACTAAATGAAATGTTGTTATATATGCGCCGGGCGCATGTTAATTCTGATTCCGTAGTTCAAATGCTACCTTGATAGTAGGATACTGAAACTCACAGAAGGATGTACCAACTCAAATGAAGTCCTCGACATCCGACTGTAGCATAAAATTAAGAGATACATTCACAAAACAGCCTCCACGCTGTCTCAGAACGAGATATTAATATAAATGAATTAATGAAAAACGTGAAAGAAAGAAATCAGGGTTAGTTTTTCGTTTAGTTATATTAATGTCCAGCTTTAAAGCAACATTACGGCTATTTTGTGAAGGACTTTGTCATTTTGAACCGTGGTCAGATGATGAGGACAACACCTAAGTTGGCACAGCCCTCTCCAAACTTCCACACCACAACAGCGGGAAGACGTTTAGCCCCGACAGATTTAACGTGCACCAGACGCAATTACACGGCAGCCTTGGAATCAGGCCTCGAACCTGCAACTCTCCGAAGCCGAGAATCTACCACCAAGCCACCGTGGCCAATAAATCAAGGGGTCATTAATCGAGTTTACTATAATTTGAAACCAATCTTTTGTTTAACCTTATTTAGGATTAAACTAATTTTTGTCTTTCCTTTTTCGGAAATATTGCTTCATATCAACAGAAAAAGTAAAGAATCATTAAATATATGCATAGATAGAATGTGCTCTAGAATCATAGAATGTGCTCTGAAATCCTTTCATTTTTCTTTTAATTTTTTGTTTGTTAACTGCCAACTGATTCGCCTCTATTTTTATTTATAACTAGCCGCCTTTGGCGACCAGCTGGTCCGCCATGAGTAATGGGATCTAAAATTTTCAATTAAATCACATATTCATTAGCCTTGAAGCAACTCCGGACATTGATTGGCCTGAAATTAATATTTTCTTTAAGATGATGGACTGAAAGTTCTAAAAGAACGCGTTTTCCTAATAATATTCTTTACTTTTATAAATCAGTCAGTTTTAATGATTGATTTAGAAGACTGATTGATGTAGCAACTTTTATTTAAAATATTAATAAAAATATTTTGTAAAATATGGCTCACAGAGCAAACTATGAAGAAATCTCAAACTCATTATTCATAAATGCATTGTTTGACTCAAACTACATAAAATGTAATTATTTACTTCATTTAGATCAAATTAATAGTATTAAATAATATATATGCCTATTAATAATATTTTACAAATTGGACATTGGAAAGGAATTTGAATGCATATCCTGTATAAATAAAGATAATTTATTCAATTAATCATTTAAATATTGCAACCGATCATAGAATCCTTTGCCTTGCATTTTTTAAAGAAAATATCACATTTTATATTTATTTTATTTTATCCAGTCACGTGCTAAAAGTTGCATTTCTTCAGATTTAATTTGTAATGATAGTTATTATTTTTTTTAATTTAAATTTCCTTCAAAATGATGGCAACACGGTGATAAAACATCATTTTTTTCCCTTTGACGCGTTCCTGCAGATTTTATAGAAACCTTAGCTTTGCCTTTATTTTTTTAGAAGCTATCGCATTTTATAATGAAAAAAAAATATTGAATTAATGATACATATATTGCAAACGATAATAGAAATATGCCATTAAGTCGGGATTCCAATGCATATCCTGTCTAAATTCGATCAGGTTTACCTTAAAGGAGATTTATTGAATTAATTATTTACCTTCATAGAATCCTTTGCTTTGCATTTATTTTTTTAGAAAATATCACATTTTATATATTTTTTATATTATCCAGTCACGTGTTAAAAGTTGCATTTCTTTGGATTTATTTTGCGATGATAATTTTTTTTATTCGTACTTCCGGCATTCTTTTATTTTATCCAGTCACGTGATAAAACATGGTTAAAATATTTCTTTAAAAATTCGTTAAAAATAGAAGCTTACATTATAAATTTAAAAAACTGATACCGTTAGAAAGCTAATTTTTTAATCTTTAAATTGATATAAAAATCATGTTTGTGCAATAATATTTTCGGAAGTTATAACGGAAAACCGTCGAAATTTCGCTTTAATTTTAATTAATTCAAATTCTAATTAAAAATTCGAAAAAAGGGCTCCGAGGTGCACATTCCCGACCTCCAAGGTATACATGTACCAAATTTGGTAGCTGTAGGTCCAATGGTCTGGCCTGTAGAGCGCCAACACACACACACACGCACACACACACACACACATTGAGCTTTATTATAAGTATAGAATATTCAATTGCATAAACAAAATTTTAAATGTACAAGTTGCTTGAAATAGTTGTTGTTGTTAAATTTTATGTAAATAATTTGTTAACAAGTTATTGCTAAATGAAATTTTGGAATATAAAAAAGTGTAATTTTTGAGAAAGTTGATAGATTTGACAAAAGAGTTGAAGTAATGATTAACATAAATCATGTAAACTGTTTTTGAAAAAAAAAACTCTTCATAATCAATTTCTTTTTCGATGAAACATTAAACAGAAATGAAATGCATTTCCTAAAGATAAAACTGATATGGAAATAATTAATTTCAATCTCTGCTTGTTTCCACTTTATAGCAGTGATTTTTCAAACAATTTGAATTTTGAATCTTATTTATAAGAATCAAAAATGTGTGCACTATCATAAAATCAGTTTTTGATTAAAAATCCTTACGTCCTAATTGTAGTAGTTTAAAATCATAAAATAAAACATTTTAAACATTTATTAGTAAACGTTTATAACGTTATTAACGTTAACATTTAAAACGTTATTTAAAACTGATATTAGTAAATAAAATCTTTACATTGCGATAAATTATAACATAAATTATTAAATAATGGGACATATATGATTGCAAATATTAAAATTTATTAATAAGGATTAATGAAAAGAATGAGCCAGCATCATTGCAACTGATTTATGTCACTTTTTGTCAGCATTTATTTCAAGCGTTCTTCAGGTTCAAATCGTTGTCGTGTTTTCTTTTATTTGTTTTTAATTTGCTGAAAATGAGTGAATGGATTTCCACAACTTTTGCCATGCCCAAATAAAAGCGTAAAACTTGAAAAATAGAGATAGGATAGAGAATCCCCCCCAGTGTGCCAAAGTCCTACCAGAAAAGCTAAGACTTACCAGGTAAATTTATCAAGTCAAGATAAAACACGTTTTACGCTTACTTCTTCTAAAATGAGTAATGACCAGAAACACAGGCATAAGAACTAATTGTTTTAATCCACAGAAAACTGAAAGAGGTAAAGCCATAAAAGGGATTATTAAAAGGCAAAAAATGAAGCTGATACAGTGAAGGGTCTGATCAAAAAGCCACTTGCCATGGCTGGCTCTAGAAGCAGGTGATACACTCTCCACGAGTGACAGTAACTAATAACGTTTAACACTAACATTATGTTTGATTAATTTAATGTAGGTAGTTTTATTTTCTGTGTACTATCTTATATAGGAACTCAGAAGACGAAGAAATACGGATGAAGGACTTAAAAAGATTAAAAAATAGATTAATACTGAATATTAAGTTTGAATATAGTTAAACTCAACTTATATAAGACCATCTTCTTATTATCTAACCCTTAGGTGATATTTTATTTTAATTATGCTGTTTAATCATTACCATCTTTTTTACAGATACAGGTTCCAAGAAGATGAAAAGTGGAAGTCTTCGATATCAATACAAATTATCCTATCTTATTTAAAACCTTGATCCAGTAATTAAATAAGCGTTATTAATTAAACCAAATCAAATCTCGACAGATCAATTTCCATAAGTCAGTTTTTATCAACTTCTATTTCAAGCATGATTCAGGTTCAAATCGCTGCTGTGTTCAATATTTGTTTTTAAATAATAGCAGACCTGAAATTCCACTTTTGCAAAAAAAATAAGATGTAATGTAATTCGCCTAGTCCACGGACCGGCAACCTGCGGTTCTTTTCATGTAAAGTTGTGGCTCTCCGGTTCTATGAGAAAAATTAATAAATCATTTTCAAAACTCTTAAAAAATAAGGAAATACATTTTTAAGTGCCTAATCTCTAAACAGATAGATCGTAACTTTGAGTCACTGAGACATTCGAACAATTCACACAAAAGTATTCTTGCATTCACAGCAAATCCTCTCAACACAAATACAAATGAGATCAACATAGGGCCATTTGGATTTGATGCTGTATCACTTCAAAAGCAATTGCTAGATTTAAAAACCAAAGACTTGTGAAGTGGCAAGTTCACAGAACTCAAAAGCAAGCTGGAAGAGTTGGAGGTCCAGAAATGCATGCACATTGCTCACCACAGGTGAACAGCTCTAAAAGAAATTCCTCGAATTGAGGCTCTCATGTTCGATACATGGAATAGTCTTCAGGAATGCTACAATGAGGTGAAGAAATTGGCATATTGTAACATTTCCCCCCCCCTTTACTGATAAAATATTTCTGCCAGCTGTGTTGTCTTTGTGTTTGCTAGACACCTTGAGACAACCAGATGTTGCAGATGGTCTCCTTTCGGGACCTGAGGCATCTATAGCTGAAAGAACAAACGTGGAAATTTCTCGTCCAGAAGACTGTGATAGTGCTTTCAGAGACAGTGGAACATCCAAATAACTAGAGGCCAAATTTCCCTATTGTAAGAGGACCCAATGTTCCAGATTTTTCGGCGCATCTTAATTACCATCCGACGACAAACGGCGCCCTTGAAAATGGCTCTTTTGCTGGACTTGATTCGTCGGAAGAGAGGAACGGTAGCCACTGTAGAAGAGAAGGCGGAGACTGTCGCTCAGATAAAATACGCAGAGTGTTTTGGAAAGGAGGGAAGGGTTTCTTTGAGACAATTGGAGTATGCCCATGAGTCCGGGTGATTTGGAGTTTAGCCTGAAATGATCACTGACTGACCAACCCAAGAATTCCCAGTGGTGTTGTGTTTACTATTTAATGGAGAACTGATATTCAAGTAAAACCCTTCAACTTGGACAGTTGTGATGTAAATAGCAACTATTTAATCAAGATAAGAACTAGTGGTTCTTTGTGTATATATAGGGCTGTAAAATAAAGAAATGTCAAAAAATTCTGAATATTCTTTGATCTATCGAAATCAAGACATTACAATATGGATTGCTGATGATCTTAGAGTCACCATATTCCTCTGAGCAAACGGCCTCTAGCTTGAATATAATAAAAAGTAAATTTAGAAGTTAATTAGCAAATAAAAATCTAGAGTCGTGCTTAAAACATAAAACAACAAGCTATAAGCCAGATTTAATCAAACTTTCAAAATGCATAGAAAGCCAATGCTCCCATTGATGTAACTATCTATATTTGTGTTTTTTGTATGAATAAAGATTATTCCGTATTTAAAGCAGTTTATTTTAAATCAAAATCAAATATACATGAAGGCAAATACCATAATATTTCATCGAAAATTTTTAGTGGCTCTTTAAAAACTGGACAGTTTTGTGAATTGTTGCTTTTGGTTTTTCCGCTTCAGTATTGCCGATCCCTGGCTTAATCAGAACTTTGTTAAAGCAGACCGCTGCCGCCCTTTATACTTCGAATTTGTAGTGTATATAAAGTTTGCATTCCTCCACTTTTGTATCTTGTTTGGATACATCCAGAAACAAAAGGAACAACTCTAGTGACATCAATTCGTTTAGTAAATCAAATGTAATTTTGACCGATGTGTAAATAAATTATAGTTCTACAGTTTTAAAAAGTCCAGAATAATTAGCAATTATTTATCAAATATTCATATGAATCTTCTAGAAAGATTATTGAAACAATTTAAAATGCATTTTAAATTTAAATGAAAAAATGCATAAGAAATAAAGCTGTTATTTTGAAATAAACATGTAACAATCTTTATAATTCGAGCCAATTTTTAAAAATAATTATATATAGTTATAAAACATTTTATACGTTTATAGAGAAAGAAAACATTTACATTACTGTTCAAAAGCTTTATTTTTATTTAATTTTTCAGGATTTGTTCCTATTTTTTTTAAAAAAAACACGGCAAAACAAGGGTTTCGTTAAAAAAAAAATAGTTTTGTCTCATGTATCACGACACAAATTTTAACATAATTAACCTTAACATAATATGAATTTCAAAGTTTTTCTTAAATATAAAAAATATATATATTCGATTGCCCATATTGAAAAATGTTCTTCATACATACTGTGTTGAGAACTTCTTGTTACATAGGATACGTCACTTCCATTGCAAAATATATGAACAAGATGCCCAAATCTTTCATGGATTTCTGTTGTATTCGTAATCTCTTTTTCTATCGTCAAGGTTGGAATATAAAAACCTTTCACAATTCCACTCTGAAACAGATAAAGGAAAATATGTATAATCTCTAAAAAAGATTTTCAAACACTATGGTTTCCAATATAATGGATATAGTTTTATATAAATAAATTATAATATATTTATTTTTATTGTTTGATTTTGGATTATCAGTTTATCGTTTGCTTTAAAAAATCGATTTTAAAAGAAGATTCTGAATATTTCATTTTTTAATATTCTGGCTTTCAGAGCAGTTTCTTTATAAAATAATTTAATTTTTTTTTACCTTCATTCGAGGAGAAAATCTATCAATTGATATTTTTACTTAATTTGTGTTTTAACGCATTTTATTTCGTTACATAGTATCTCACAGGTTCTAAATTTAGTAAAATTTCTTATGAAAAGCGTCATAAATTAAAATCTAATGAATTCTTCTGTTTAAATTTACTGTGACATTTTTTCAATATGTTCTGCGATACCTTAAATACAGAATAAGTAATCTGTTCATTTAAAGAGATTTAACAATTGTTTTAATGCTTCATAATGTAAAATAACCAGGCTGAAAAAAACAAAATCAGGGTGATAATAAATATTTTATTCTGTAATATATTTCTTTTTTATGTATATTTTAGTATTTAAATTTTACTTCATTGAATATACACATGATTTTTATGTTTCGTGCATTATATTATCGTTTTGTAGTGAACTTTTAAATTTTGCATTTATATTTTAGATATATTTTCCAGTGATGTATTCAACAAATTGTTACTGCTAGTGTTATGTACATACCTTTCTCTTAAGAATCGATATACTTAAAAGTGAATTTCAGAATTTGTATTTTTATAACAGTTTGGTCGAGTGGAATTTAATATCAGTCTTGAGTGCCAGTATGTAAACAACGATGATGTCATCGTTCTATCAGGATTGGTCGCGTTGTAGAGATTTAATTAGCGGCTGTTACTATTCATTTAATTTTATTTTAATGGTACCATGGGTTCTTGTAATAGGTGGCACCATGGGTTCTATTAAAGGCACCATAGGTCCAAAGTCTAAGACATGTGACATCACGTTTAAGGAAAGCCAGCTGTGAGCATTCGCTCGGCAGATAGAGATACTTCTAGCCAAGTTTTTAACAGAAAAATACTTAAAATATCAAAATTAAAAAATACTTGTTCTAAATGTGATAAATATTTATATTTCTACTAAAATTAACGTTCTTACGTTGATTTGTCGTAGGCGTTTTCGATCCTCATCCAAAGTTTCCCCATGAAGGTCTGCAACAAAACACTGGTTCGAATCTGTGTCTTTGTATGCTACTTTTTTCTGCAAAATAAATATGCATTTATAAGACTAACGCGAATAATTTTATATTGGGTTAACACTGCATCGTGCTTATTATTTTCCAAAAAGAAATGAATTTTTTATATATATCTGATTAAATAAATTAAATCAGCATTATGAAATTAAAATAAATTTTAGAGAAAATAGGATTTAATTAAGATAAGCACTTTTTTTTAGTTATAAAGTTGTTTGCCCAGTTGGAAATTTTAATGCTCAACCGATCAATTTTTCGACAAAACTATAGAATTTAAATTTCTTCCCTCTATTTTCGAAAATGTATCTGGACATAAGACATTTGGTTGTAATAGACTTTTCCAGTTGCTGTAAAATTTAATTCAGTTACTGAAAGATCGAAAGTTGGTTGAGTCACTGAGAAGTTATTTTCGAATTGCTGAACAACTTTTACTGTGTAAAAGCTGTTCTGCATTTATATTGACATTTTTGGGCATATTTTAATATATTATATTGTATATTAAGTTAGATTAAATCAATCAGATGTTGCTGAAGGTAAGCTTCTAAAATTCAGTGCTTCGAAGGTAAAAACTTGATATTCTAATGTTTCATTCTATAACAATGATAAAAAAATGTTGCTTTAAAGACAGTTTAATCCTTCTGAAATATAAAAGAAAAAAGAAAACATATCTCGTAGCAGCTTTGTGTTCATTCAAAATATTTTTATGTCTTTTTTTTTTTTTTTTTGGTATTATCATTTAGATAATTATGTTCACTCAAAATTATCAAGTATGTTTATATTCTGGTTAGTGCTTATTCTTCGGTTATAAGATGAGAATAAAATGTGATAATCAAACATTTTGAAAGCATAATTAGTTGTTCATTTGCTGCTCTTAAAGCTTATTTTATTCCACTTAAAACGTTTAGATATATATTATGTTCGGAATTCCGCCAAATATTCAGATATCAAGCCTTGTTAATTTAATTACATGCGTTCTATTCGTTTTATGAATAAATATTTCATGCCAACAGAGCACTATTAAAAAGAAAAGAATTTGCCGTCGGTTTTTCTTCAAACGTTAGCGGTAATGTAAGCTTCACTATTTTAATCATTCTGTAAATAAACAAAACCTATCTTCTTTATATTTTAATATGAGAAAAGCAAATGATTAAATATTTTATTACAATGAAAATGTTTTGAATTTCAGGGCAATAGGAAGATATAGGCACAAAAAAATTGTTTGGATTGCCAGATTTCAGAAAAAATTGAATCAATTAATTCGGGAATTATTAAATTAGCATCATTAAAAAAAACAAATGTTTTAAATTATAAAAGGGTGGTAAATCCATTCTTGCTCAATAATATTTTCGGAAACTATCGTGTAAAAATGGCTACACTTAATTAAATTTTTAATTAATTAGAAAATTTTAAAAAATCGCTCCAAAGTGCACATTTATATCTTCCGAAGTACATTATGCCAACTTTGCATCTCTATATCAGATGGTCATTCTATAGAACATCAACATTTACACATTCATCTTTATTATTAAAGATATTATCCAGTATACTTACAATGATTATTTGAGCTTTGTATTTTAACTTGGTTTTCTAATTAGCATCCATTATTTCAATTAATAGAAAAACAATTGTTAGTATAAATTTTTTCTTGAAAGTGAAAACGAAGAATTTTCTTTGCTAAACTTTTGAGCTTTTATTGAAACTTTTTATTGATATGCAAATAAAAAAACTGATTTTGAAAGGCTAGATAAAAATTACATTTATGAGATTATTCTTACCTTTGAAAAGTCATAAAATGTCACGGATCTCCAACCTTCGTTTTGATCATAGCTTGTAACATGTTCGGTCTATAAAAAGTAAGAAATAAATTTTAAAATATCTTTTTTTTTTTTTTCAAAAGGAATAAATTGAAATTCTCTAAATATAGTCTGATTTTTATGGTTTAAAATAAGGCATATATACAAATATTCTTTATTTAATCGTGATCGAATAGCTAATTCGGAAACAATTATATATTTTTTCACTTGGAAAATTGCTCCTAATGAAGTGAAGAAATATATATTTGTTGTTGTTTAAAAGACGATAAATTATTTTTTGAAAATACAATATGTAAATTTTTATATTGCAAAAGTCAATCTTATTTAGTTAAATATTTTTAATGCAATGCATTTCAAATTTTGAAAAAGTATTATTTCCTTGGAGGTTAAAATTGACTGAATTATAAAACTTTGAACATTAATATTTTAAACGGTTTTAATGTCTTTTAATAATAGCTGCGATGAAAACCTACAAATCAAAGCACAGCACTTTCTGAAGCTTTCATTGATTGGTTAAAAAAATATTTTTAACTTGAATAAAAGTCCAAAAGTGCATAACTGAACTGAAAGAAATGCACAAGAAAGGAATGAATCCCATTAAACCATAAAACCTTTGTTTTTCCATCTTTCATTTTTCACTTGTTTTCACAAAAAATTAGGACAAAATAAATTTAAATATGAAATAATAATAAATATGATGAAAACAAAATATTGAAAACCATTGAATCAATGGAACCTAATATTTTAAAATTTTTAGGAAGAATAAGGTATTATATTTACCCTAAGTTAAAGATATACGGCTAGCAAATAGGTTTAATTACAGGTGTGGAAATGGGGAGTAGAGAAGGCGAAATGCTATTTATATGGAATACTCTACTGATATGAATAATTCAGCATTATTAAAATTAAATATATATATATATATATATATATTTGTGAAATAGCTCTCGAAATTAGGGAAATACTTTAAGTGCAATTCCATAATTCTACGCTTCTCTCTAGGCTTTAATATTCTAGGCTCTAATTTTTTAATATTCAAGATGGCAGCACGATAGCATTATTTTAAATTCATTCTAGAAGAATCCAACGTAATTCGTCTTTTTTATTCTTGAATTTCTTCAGTTAAGATTGCATGAAAGGAATAATCCATTTTTTGGAATTCATTTCGCTGACCAACTTTGACAGAACACTAATTGCTAACTTCAGTCACACATATTACATATTTTCAAATTCTATTTTGTGAGCCATGATATCTATTTTTAAGGTCAGTGAAAAAAGTAGTATGGAGCTGAAAGTATTTATTTAATTACTAGCTGGTTCCCGGAGCGTTGCTGCATCAGAAGAAATAATTTTGGAAACATCATTTGAAATTTAAAATAGCTGTCTTGTTTAATTAGAAATGATAGGAAAAATTATATTTATTTTCTTGTCAACAATGAATACGTTCATCGAAATTGAATGATACATAAAGGAGAAGTATAAATAGTCTTTATTCTATTATTCTTTTTTTTTGGCTTTATTATTCAAGTGCTTTAAGGTAGACAATGTTTTTTTTTTTTTTTTTTTTTCATTTTTAGCAAAAACAAATTTCTTGGCGGTCCGACTCATGAGAATCCAATATACAACTGGCTACGTGAAAAACAAGGAGGTTCTTGACCCAAACCACATTTGAAGTATTTGATCTAAAATTGTATTAAATTTTTAATTAAAATATCAATGCCGAAGAATTAATTCCCCTAAAACTTTCTGGCACAGTCTTTAATAAAACCGTTATCTCTGAGAAAGACTAATATAGCATTTGCGTACAATAACTACGAAATATTAACGTAAATTATGAATTTAGCATCTTTACTGAATCTGCTTTGTCTTCGTGGCGAGTTATTTGGAGGTTAATCCATGTTTTATAGATGCGTTAAATAGATCCGAAAATATTTTTTATTTATTAGATAACTGTACTATGTATCTAACCATCGCTCAAATGCATGTAATAAGTTGTCAAAATTTTATCGCAATCGAATGAGCGGTACGGCAACGTATAAGATACGATCAAACATAAATTCATTAATCCTTGGTTAATAGATGCGGTAAATAGATACAAAAAAATTTATATTTATTAAATAATTTTACTATTCTTATAACCATTGTGTAAGAGCAACTAATAAGTTGTTGAAGTTTTATCGCAATCTGATGAGTGGTAATGCAGTGCATAAGGTACGAACAAACAAAAATTCATTTCTATAGATTAGATTTGTTCGGTGTATTTTGTATGTTTTTATGAAAATACAGTAGGGTAAGCGGAATTATTAATATTAATTTAATTAATTAATAATTATTAATTAATATTAATTATATTAAGATATAAATTATAATATTGATATTAATATTAATTTAATTAATTAAATAAATATTAATTTTGTTTAATTAACGGAGAGTGGCTGAATCTTTCTTGGCTGGAAATTGTTCTCGTTGATGAATTTTTCTTTAAAAAGCTCACAAATTAAAGCATTTAAATTAAACCTTGATTTTGACTCCCTGATGATAATGCCCCTGACTACGTCAGCTGTCTACCTACCCACTGAGATGCGCCAATGGTGATTAGTGAATTCCTGGTCCAAGGCCTCTCAATATGGAGTCGAAATAGGGCAATTTATAAATAGCTAAGTTATAGATAGTGCTATTGAAAAAGCTAAAAGCTTGATTTTCTTACTCTAGTAAAACATTGCATCACTGTTTTGCATAATAATAATAATAATTTTCTTTTAAAAAAATGCTTTATTATGTTCAACACATAATTGTCTAAAATTAATTCAGTAGTAATTATTTAATACAAATTGTGTTTGCATATGATTGCTTGTATATGTTATTGCAAAACTGTGTCTGTATTTGTTACCAATAATTGTTTGGTTATTTTATTCATTGAATCCATAGATGAAGTGGCATATATTAAAGAAAAATGGATTTAAATATATTTTTTCCCATTTAAAACTTTTTCATATCTTTATATTTAATTTATTTGCATATTTATTTAATATATACTTTAAAATTTTTGGAAGGAATGAGGGTATGTTCTCCGGCGTATGCTCCAGAAACGAAGTTCTTAGCTTGTGCCGGGTTAACAAAGATCAACATTTCACGAATGCCGCAAAAATAACTTAAATTGTATCTGATGCCACCGAGGTTCAATGTTATCAAACCATGGAGAAAAACACACACACAAGTATCACAAACAATATTTAAAATCTATCCAAAGCCGTCAAAAAAGCCAGAATAGACTTCAATTTAAGAGGCTAACATTTTGGAATTCTGATTTTAAACTATAAGTCAATAATTTTGTTACTGTTTTGTGCTATTCCTTATAGTGCTTGCCAATCAATAATTTCAATGCGAGCAACTGAGTATTTTTACATTCTCTTCGATTTTTATTAACAGTTTTTTAGTGGAATGAGAAATATAATTACAAGATATTGAAGACTAAAACCCAAAACTTTAGAGCCACGATTTAGTTGCAATAAAACCATAAAAAGTATTAAAAAGTAATAAACTTTGCAGGGAAATCAAGACCAGCGTCCTGGCATAGTGGTAGCGTATCTTCCACGTAATCTGGGCATCCTGGGTTTGAGTCCCGTTTCTAACATAGTTGTTCTTCTGTGTGCTCTATCTGTGAGTTATATGAATGTGCTCTCCTGTAAAAAGGGGTTGTGCAAGCGAAAGCATGTGTCATCTTCATATGAGTTAGAAGTCAGACTTCTACCATCGGGTTGCTCAGGGGTTTTACCCTCAGAAGCTACTGTACCTCCTTTCCGTGGAAACGCGAACACGACATTATCAGGAAAATCAAGATTTTATTCAGTTTTATTACAATTTCATTTGCAGCAAGAAGGAACTTACTTAAATAATGGAATACTTAATTGAAATACAAAACAAAATTTAATTATTGTAATATTCAATTTTAAAAAATTCTTATTTGTTGAGGAAAATTAACATTTGGTACGACAAACTATTTTATTACAATCAATGAGATCTGTGCATTTTTTACAAATATCAATACATTTATTAAATTTTCAATTAATTGTTTTTGCACTTAACTATTTATACAATATCCTAATAATCCTCATTCATCTGTTTATTGTAAAGAAGATAAAAGAATATTTTTTAAAAATTATATACTTTAATATAAAGTCTGTCAGATAAACGAAAGATTACTTGTGTTTGAATTTATGGTAAAACAAATATAAAAATAATCAATTAACGTATTTTAAAGTAGTTAATAATATCAAGTGAATCAACATAAGATAATATCAGCATTATATACTTTAATATAAAGTATGTCAGAGTAACGAAATATTACTTGTGTTTGAATTTATGGTAAAACACATATAAAAATAGTTAATTCACATGTTTTAAAGTAATAAATATCAAGTCAATCAACGTAAGATAATATCAGCATTCCTTTTAAAGTACTGATTCTTTTCCTGGTATTTTTTTCTGAATCATTATTAGTAGAGCATAACATATTTTACAATATTTTTCGTTTGAAATAATTTCGTTGTAGGCTAAGAAGTGATGAAATTTGTTTTTCTTTCTCATCTAATCTTTTGTCAATCAATTCTTTCGTAGAATATTACTAGTGATAAGCGAAACCGAAAGAAAATAATTTTTTAGTCACAAATATAAAATAAAATAATTTTCTCTTAAAACTCAAACTATAGAGCAATTAATTAGGAAACAAAATTCAATTTTATAGGTAAAAGTTTTTTTTTTCTTCCTTTTTGGTGAAAGAAATTAGTTTACTTGTTCCAAATCTTACTCTACTACACTTGTTACTTGTTCTATTAATCTACACTCGTTTGAAGAAAAAAAACGGTGTAGAATGAGCATGATTCATTGGAAAAGCATTCTTATTTGCATTTCTTTAAAGTTACCTATTTTTTCTCAATAAGATCGTCAGTCATCTTATCATCATTTGATAGTTTTTCTTCAATCTATATCACTCATTTTTCAGGAATCAACTTGTCGAATCGGAAAGTCATCTTTAATCACAATATTTATAAGATATAAAAATATGTGTTATGAAAAAAATCCAATAAAATTAATACCAAAAATGGGGTCTTTTCAAAATATTTATAAATATTTCTTTTTCATTTTTCTATAGCTAGGAAATCATACTTCAACACTAATTTTAATAATCACACTATTTAGCAAATTGAAATAAATCACTATTCCTGGAGTAGTAAGTCAGTGAACTCAAGCAATCCTGGCAAAATTAAACTCTGTAATTGACTTTGGAAGCAGAGGGTTCTAACCCCAACAGCTAAATGTACAGTGGATTTTGCACTGTTAAATCCATTGACCCCCCCCCCCCCCCTCTCTCAAAATAAAGCAAAAGGTTTTTTTTTTTTTTTTTTTAATTTGGGTGCTAATTCTAGTGTCGTTCTCGTTATCTGACTGCGGTTCAAAATAACAAGATCAATTTCAAAATAGTACTGTAATTGCTTCTAAATGGAACATTAAAAACATAAACAAAAACCATCAAAATTCTGAACTTTTCATTGCAATGCTCCTCGGAAATTTACATATAACAAAAAAAAAATTCCTAATTTTCCGAAAAAGATTTTTATGGTGTTCGTTTTATGGTGACGATATTATTGTATACATAATTATAACGATGTCTAAAATGTACTAATAGATTACTTTTTAATCACAGTATTTATACAAATGTTTGTAATAAATTATGCATACTGTTTAGTCACTTAAAGGATATAAATATATAATTTCTATTTCATTTAATTACATATGCTATTTTTGGCCAAGTAAACTATAAAAATATTTTAAAGCTCAGTTTTTGCAATGTTACTTGAAAATCGCAAAATGTAGCCTTGAAAATTATTTTATTTAAATCTGTTTTTATTTTTTAATTGTGTTCAATATTCTTTTGATTTTAGAAATAAATAAGTAGAAAAAAAGAAAATGAAAAGTAAAAAATACTAGCTGTAAAAAAAATTGTAATTAACTTATTATATTTATTATATATATTTATTTTATATATTTATATATATTTTTGTTTGATAATCAAAGGATAATAAATTAAATCGGCGAAATTAGATTTTTTCAAAAAAAATTCTGGTAAAGACTAAGTATAATATTGATGTAAAACAAATTTATAATTATTTATTAAATAAAAATTATTTTAGTATTATCTTAAAACTGATACATTAATGTCTAATAGAAAACCTATAAAAAAATAAAATCACTTCTTTTAATAAATTTATTTTTCTGGTTTTAAACTTTTAAAAAAATAATATCTTTTCCCCATTAAATCCTTGATTTAATTTCTTATTAATGAGAAGCACTCCACAATTATCATAAATATCGCAAAAAGAGTAAGTAGTGAAAACATCATTATTGAAGAACAATGGAAAAAACAGCTAACTGTAAGAACAAAAACGTATTCGAGATGTATTGATTCCTATCTTTCCACGCAATACGATGTAAACATCACAATAAAACGAATGTCTTTCTCGTGAAGGGGAAAATTTTGACAAGTAGAACTGTTTAAGATTTCATTAAGAATTGTTCTTTGTTGTCTGTCTCACTTTTAATCATTTAATTGCTCCAGCAATCAAATTTCCTTTAGATAAAATGTCGGTTAATCAGATTTTTGATCCAATTCCTCTTACCATTTTTTTTTCAGAGAAGGAAAAAATGCATTGAAACCATTGTGGGAATAATCTCCCCGAAACTTTCTCGCATATTCTCCTTTAAAAGTGTTATTACCTTTTGCCTGCATAAAATTGAACCTCGAGTTAGGCCGTAAATGCTATAGGTGAATAACAGTAACAAAATATAAATCTTTGCATTTAGCATTTTAATTAAAATATATTATTTGGGACGCCTTTTTTTCTCTGATCGATTGAAACTAAAATATGAAGCGGAATATAATAGAAGAATACTGTAATATTATTTTATTTCTATCATTCAACCAAAAAAAGAAAACATTTCTTAAGTTTATTTAGTTTTGTTGTGAAGGAAAACGAGTGTTATTCAAGGACCAAGGGCAGTTCCATAATTTTGAGCAAGAAAGAAACAATAGGAGTATGACAATATTTGAACCGGCGCCTTTCTTTAAATTTCCATGCTGTACCAGCGAAAGAACATTAAACATGCACCAGATCTCAGTACATATTTAAATCACCCCCATTTTTATATCACAGTTCGAGGAAATCAGTATTGACTCTAGTGCTCAAAAAAATCAAGACCTTTTCAAAACGCCACCATAATCAGATTTTTTTTCTGGTTAGACGTTTTAAATGTAAATTAATGCAATTATATGCTCTATAAATATGAATATTATAATAATTAAATATCGAAAATATCCCTCTTTTAAAGAATACTTTAAATATAAGAATGCCTTATTTATTCGGAAACTTAATAACAATTTCTATGGCCCTGTACAATAGCTTTATTGGGTGATAAACATAAACCCTATACAACAGTTGTATAAGAAACCCTCGTTATACAATAGTTGTATAAGAAACAAAGCGACCATATGAAATACAATATTGTAAAATTTTTATTTACAAATCTTTACCGACAACAGATGGTTGTCAGCCTTTCAATTTCACAATGCTATTTTCGCTTATTCCATCAATCTCCACTATAAAGCAGCTGATCTTTGACATTTCAATGGTGAGAAGATATGACATAACATTTTATAATGAAAAAAATATCCATTTTCAATGTGCATTTCATACACATCTGGATTATTTTACAAGAACATACTCCAGTCTTCACAAAAAATATTTTTTTTTCCTACTTCAATGCATAAACATAGTATCCGAAAATTGCTCCGAGTAGCATGCAAAAATATGTTAGATTTGTAGTTCATTTTGATTAAATGAGAATAAAAGACTATAAATAAGAATTTATATTAAAAATTAAAATAAAAGAGTGGGGAAATAAAATTGTACAACACAGCAAATCCATAATGTAATCACTAACAGACACACACATAACTAAGCACAAAACTATCTCTCTAAGAATTATAAATAATTAATTGAGAAATAGCAACTGTATAAGCAACAGTTATGTATAATATGTAAGATGTTTTTATAGTACACAATAGTTGATGTACTCAAATTTGTTCAGAATTAACATATTTCCATCACTGATAAATTTTATGTTAAATCATTTTTTTGTGAAATATTAGAATACATAAAACATTTTTTTATTGCCAATCAAGTTCTTTTTTTATAAATCAAAACGAGAAGAATATCATTCGAATCAGACAATTTTTAAAAATAACCAATAACTAATTTTCTCCATGAGTTATTAATATTAATATTTAAATAATAAATGTAAATATTTTAGTATAAATATTTGTTACATGCTTACATCAAATTTTGATCATAAAGTTCTTTACTTTTTCTTATTGTAATATTACTTATTTATTGCCAACTAGAAAATGCAGATAAAGATAACGAGAGACTTTAATGAGTAGATTTTTTAAAATGCAATTTGAATTATTTTAAAACCAATAAAAAATATACTAAAATAGTTAAAAACAAAATAAATATCAAAAAATAAAGATCGAACCATTAAAATATCATTGTTGCCTATCAAAGGAATAAATATATAAATTTCTTTTCATAAATATCGTTTGAATTTATTCAAATGTTAATTAAAGTTTAAAAATAAGTAAAAACTGTGAGGTAATGAAATTAATATTATTGAAAAAGCAAAATTTTGAATTTTTAGACAGTAAAAAGATATTTCTTGTTAAATCATTTTCTCTGAAATTACAGCCAAAAAATTGCAAAATTTGTGTTAATTAAAATATAAATGTTAATTTTTTAAATTAAAATATTCGCTGTCAAAATCTGACAGTATTCTTTCTTTTGTCTTCCATAATAAGTGTGCAAAGCTTGTTTCATTACGGCATAATGCTCATATATTGCTTTATGGAAAATAATATGACCACTGGCTATTATTCATATTGACTTATTTATTACTTAAGATTCATCTATTTCGATCACACATGTAGTTTAGAATGTTCTACTATCAAAAATTATGTATGTCAAATGACATACAGGTATTGTCTTAAGTCTTTCATTTATCATGCTTGTACTTACTATATCAAAGGTAGTAGTTAAAACATAAATTGTCCTCCATATAAAATTTTAACACTTAAAAAAATTACTTTTTTTATTTTATAAAAGGTATCATAAACAAAATCTTGATATATTAGAAATTAACAATTTTATCAAAATGCTGTGAATTTCGAGAATATTACCAACCTGTTGCTTTAAATCTAACTCCACAGTAACTGGTGTGATTTTCTGATTTTCAAAATAACGTATGACATAAACCTGTAAAAAAAGTAACATCTGAAAAATTAGCACATCTGCAAATAAAAATAAGTAAATAAAAAATTTCATATTTCAATATTTTTTTTGCAAAAAAAAAAAAATAAATAAATAAATAAAAAATAAGATGAACAAAATTAAAAGAAATTTTTAAATCATTTAAAAAGAATTACCTCATAGAAAAACTTGTTTTCGCAATAAAAATAAAGAACTTTTTAATGATAGACTTTGCCCTTTAAGTCCTTTCAACAATATTTTAAAATGATATTTATATCTCTATTTTATTTTAATGTTAGCTCCCTTTATTTTTATGTAAAATAATTTTCAAATTAAGTTTTGTACTTAGTTTTTACACACTAAACAAAATATTAATTGATTTTTTTAAAGAAATTTAAATCTTAAAGAAATTTTTATGATGAATTTAAATTACAATTGTCTGAAATTATCAGACAGAAGTAAACCAAAAGGTTAAAAAATTCATATACATAACAAAGACTTATATTTCAAAAAACTTAAATAAGCGCAATTAATTTAAATTATCAACTTCTAAATTACAATTAATTTATTTTATTACTTCAGATCATAATCCCGAATTCCACCAAAATATTTTGATCGAATTCGGACTTATTTTAACTTTTTAACAAATACATTTTTGACAAAAAATTAAAATTTGAAGCCAAAAAAGGATTAAATAATTATGTAAAATAAATTTTTTTAATAAAATTTTACTATGTACACCATCATATTTACATCTGATAGCATTTTAAGCACTTTTATAAATATCAAACGATTTTTTATTAATGGTATGAATGTGGAAAATTTCAATTAAATTTTACATATTTCTGCAATGTAATAAATAAAAACTAATTAAAACATTCATATGAGGCTTTGTTTTATATTACAGTTTGTTAAAAAAAATTTTAAAATGATAATGAAAACATCAAAGAAATGCAATAAAATAAAATATATAAATTTGATTATATATTCTTTTTTTTCTTTTGTAACTGTTAAAAGATTTTTAGACAGCAAACGATTTTTCTCTTTGCGATTTAAATCTGAAAAGTTTGCAGTCAAACGTAACGTATTTCTGCAGTACAATGAATGAAAATAAGTCAAGGCATTAGTATTTGGGTAAATATTTTCTTTATTTTTCTGAATGATAATAACTGCTTAAGGTAAAATTTAAAATGTTAATATTGTAACATTTATTTGTTTAAAAGAATCATAAATATTCTTTTTCTAATAGTTTTAAATATTAATCTGAAAAATTCTGACAAAATTTTCTTAAAAATTGTTCATTAGAACTAGTTGAAATTAGATAGTTAATTTCAGTAAAAAGTTTTTTCTGTAATTAATGATATGAAGTAAATAAAACTTAAATGCTATGAATAAAGCTTAGCTCTAAAACATAAATATTTTTTTAAATACCTGAAATATAAATTATGTAACTATTTTTTTTAGGAAAATTTTGAAAGTAGTCAAAATGTATGCTGTAAAGCGAATAGCTTAAGACAGAAATATTACATATATTTTAAATAGTTTATATAAATTTATTCATTAAATATCAATTATTAAAATAATGTAATAAATATATATTATTCATGCACATTGAAAATAGAAGTTTCCGTATACAATCTAAATTTTAAATAAAATCCGTATAAAGTGTGAAAAGAAAAGACATTCCAAAATTTATTGGCCCATTAAAAAAATGCTCAATATTAAAAATAAAGAATATATTTTCTAGAATATAAGTATATAAAATAGTATAATAGATATATAAAGATGGTGTAATAGATTTATATATCGAATAAATGTATAGAAACTATAGAATATAAGTTTAAAAAATCAGCTCTTGATATATACTGCATCAATTTTTAAAAAAAAATTCTATATGTGAGAATTTACAAAGAAATAAAATAATAAAAAAAAGAAACTAATCTTAGGACAATTACATTGCACAAGACTTATCACTACGTTCATTCGTATAAAATTATGCCATGCTCGAATTCAAATGCATCTTCAGAACAACTAAGAGAAAACTGCAATGCCTAATAAATTTTTATTTGCAAAGAATTCTAATTTCATATATAAATGTGGAAATTAATGGTCCTTTTAAACGATGTTGAATTATGAATTCTAAAATTAGTAGAAATTTTCTAAAAAGATAGAGACACGTTTTAGAAAACCTTAAAATCATTATAATGAGGTGAAATTTTTCAATGCTAAAAGATGCATTGGAATATTAGAGACCTTGAACTTTAGAGATAAATATATTTTGAATTATTCAACGAAAAATTAAAACTAGGGCAAAAAAAAAAAAAATGGTTTTATAAAAAAGCGATAATTCCATTGAATTTTTGTAACTCACATTGAAATTTTGGAGGACATTTGAATTCAGTTGAAATTCAAACCCAGACTTACGGTACTTTTTCTACAGGATGTTTATTTCGTTTAATTTTGCTAGACCATTTTAATGGATAACGATTCTATTTAGGAATTCCAATCATTACAAATTTATATTCCATAATACATATTTCTAAAATGATTAGAAAACAGATGCGAATGATGATGTATTTTTGAAAGTATGATGTATTGATGAGAGTGATGATGTATTTATGAATGAGAGTGATGATTTATATTATTATGTATTTATAAAAGAGGTAAATTCCTAAATTTTTGGACAAAAATTCGTAATTCTCCCCGAGGGTGAAATTTAGTTTCATGGATTTAAAAATATCTTTTGTTTTTTAGGAACGAAAACATTTGATCTATCGTTTTGCCTTTCTTCTGTTTCTAGAACTTGTGGAAACAACACTTGTTTATCAGCAACAAAAACATGGGTAATTCACTTAGATCTTATATTTTATTTACTTAATTATATTGTTAAAATTTAAAAAATTATTATTTAAAATTATTAATATCATTCAAGACAACTGAGTGTCAAAAGTGAATCATACTGTCAGTGCTTTGGTGAAAAAGAAGCACTTCACTTTTAACCTGCGATAGATATCCAACATATCTTAGAGATATTGAAGAGCAGTTAGAATGAAAATTATTAAATTAAATTGTGCTTTCATATCTAGATTAGATAAGGATATATCGTCGCTTCAACTGTCTCAAGGTTAGCTAACTAGAATGAAACTTAAGTACTGTTTCGAAATGTTATTAAAGTGGAAAACGAAAAATATCTATAATAATCAATTAGGTACATGCTTACAATAAATCGTAATTCAATGGTGTATTTTTTTAAATAAATTATTGCACGTTAAGAAGAAAAGTCCATTATATGAGTAAATACATTTAATTCAGAGTGCCAGTGTTAGAAAGTAAGGTAATTTACATTTATATTTAAAGAACTCTGAGATGAATGAAAATGATAAAAGTTAAATTATATTAATACATCCTTTTTTCTTCCTTTTCAAAATTCTTAGTTTAAAAAGAAGTAAAATTTGTTAATAAATAAAATGTTATTTTTTACAATATATATATATATATATAATCTTTATGTAATCATGAGTTAACTCCATAGGAGCTTAGACAATGGAAATAATAAGATTTGAATGCTAACTTTTTATTTGATGAAAATAAGCCCTTTCTTCAGTTAACAAAATTAATGTATCTTAAACAAAAATGCATATATGCATTAACATACGATGAAATACAACTTTTTGCAAAATACATTCCACATTTATATGTTAAAAAAATCTAAAAATGAAAATTTTTACTTGAAAAATAGCAAAACATTATGAGACAAAAATTAAGCATTCGTAAGTAAATTCGTATGTTTTTGAAAATAGGTATTTCAAATAACCTCATTTCAGAATGTAAGTATATAAAATGCTTAATAATTATTATATCAATGTCTTAAAATTTATATATCAACAGAAAAAATTAAAGTGACATTACGGGTTTTTATTATTTTATATAAAGAAAAGATAAAATGTCATTTGGATTTTTCGGCTGCAAAACCCCTATTTACTCTAATATCAAATATTAGCAAAGATTGATTTTTTTTGTACAAAAGTAGGATTTTTAAAAATGTTCTTACGTTTTAATCACATTTTCTAGAAACAAAATAATAAAAATATAATTGAATTTTTAGCAATCAAAAAAAGTAATTGTTGAGTAAGAATTAAATTTTAATTCAAATAATGAAAAATGCATGACATTTACTTACTTCTTTGGAATTATGGATGAGATGTTTAGTATCACAAAACCTTAAATTCAGTACATTAATCACACAAAATAAGATGAAAGGCAAATTTTTTCTTTCCATATTTTTTGACTTTGTGGATTCAGGTTTAATTGAAAAACTTTCAACCATATTTACTAAATTATCAAATAAATATAACACTAGATATTGCTTAAATATTATCAACTTAAAATTCTGAAATATTGTGAATAGTAATAAAACTGCAACACCATAATTTCACAGTTTAAATTGTTATTCTAAGAGCATCTTGAGCTTGGATACTTGAAAATGCTGGAGAAAAGTTCTGTAGAAGGTCTCCAGCATTTTTGGAGCTGATTTTCTCTGACAAATAACATGATTTCACTTTTAATACTACCATGACGTATTGTGAAATCCCCCACATTTCAATTCTTTATTCGCACATCACCACAAATAGTAAGCTCAAAAATCTTCATAAGGACGGAATGCAAGGCAGTGAAATTATTTTTTCAAAACCACAAGGCAGAATAAAATGCATTTAAATCATGACACATCAACAAAAAAAATGAATAAATATATTCGAGTTTTTTTTAAAAAAATGTAACATCATGTAACATTCACCCACGTTCTAAAACTAACCATCCTCAAATGCACTGCCCTATCCATACTAGAAAAAGCACATGAAAATAATAATAACGATGATGATAAAACCAAATAACAAAGTTTCACAAAGTCAAAGTTCAACATAACGGACGGATTTTGTGGCATAAGATTAACAGCCGTTTTAAAGAGCCCCAATCAAATATTCTTATCATCTTTCCCCTCACAAATGCTTATATTTTAATTAATGAAAAAAACGTGTTCTTATGTTCACATTAAATTACACACGAACTCATAATCTGGGGGCAGTCCAGTCACCATGACCCTTTTAACAGGGCAAGTGAAAGTTTTCATCGGTGAGGAATGCGCCTTTGATGCTAAGAAGGAAAGTTATTCTTGATGAGTTATGAGCATAAGCAGTGATAAGATGCCAAGAAGGTCGTTGGTCGCTATTAATAGTTCAAATATAAATCTGCCGATTTTTTTAGGATGTCATTAAGTAACCAATTCTATAAAAAAATATAATATTAGAAAGCATATTCTATGTGACTTATTTAATTTCGGGATTATTCACTTATCCGAAGGTAACACAAGTATCAGAAATGCAAAAATGTTAAAAGGAAACTGTAATATAAAGATAGTGAAGACGTTTAATCAACCTTGAAACTATACACCATTTCCCTTCTAACCAACTTCTTGCGTCATAAGCAGTTAAATTATTATATGCTACAGTCGACATTGAAAAAAGGATTCAAAGATAATTTTTTTGCTGTTAGCAGACAATCACTTTCAATTGCCATTTCCGTATTATTTTTCCTTTAAATCTTGGCATTTATTAACCATTTGGCATTTCAATAAACTGATTCGCATATTTTAAATAAAACAAAAAAAATTAAGTTTTCGATGGAAAAAAATTACCATAGACGTTTCTATGAGGATCTCGAGTAAATTTCACGATAAAAATAATGGATTAAATGCTTGTTGTAGCAGATTGAGAGAGATTAAAATAACTTCTTATGGAATCAAATTATCATTTCTAGACAATATCAAGTTGATTTATTAATTGATGTTGAATATTATAAAGGTCACTTTTGACACTGATATGATTGCGAAATTCAGAAATTTACTTAATTAAATTTACTAGATTTACTTGTTTACTTACTTACATTCATCTCCATTGACGTTTACCTGTTCTATAAAAAAAAGTGAAGTGCTTGTGATTTTAAAAGATTCAAAGATCCTAAATCCAAATTGGCAATATTTAATTATTACTATTCTATAATTTCCTTATAAAAGATATTCTTTCATTTAACGTTTAGAGCATATGTAAAGATTACTTTGAATTTCCATTCAAGAATTTGATAATATTTCATAGGTCATGGAAGAAACAAGAAATACCGTGGTTCGTACTTACTATTATAATAGATTGAATTTTAACTTATAACATAAATAGTTTTATGAAAAGAGAACCTAAAAACGCTGTTAAATCACAAATAATACTTCCTTCTTTTAATATTAAGCGAAACACCATTCGTAGATGTCTTTATATCAACTATTACTAAAAACAGAATACTAATAAATAAAAAATTTAGACAACATGCAAGTAAATAATTTTCATAAAGATACAACCTGCATATAAATAAACATATATTTCGAAAATAAATATTTTAGGCTCTGTGTGTGCGGTGGTAGGGGTGATTGGGTTGTCTACAGGTTAGCCCATTTGACCTAGAACTATCACATTTGGCCATTATATACTTTAAAGAGTGGAAACGTGAACTGAGAAGCAATGTCCTTGAAATTAATTTAAAAATAAACTAGATTAAATCAATAGATTAAGTTAAATAAAAATATTTGCATTACGCCGTTTTAAAGTCTAATAAGTAGTCAATGATACCAATTTAGTTCATGTAAAATTCACTAATCTAGATTTAGTTAACTTTTAAACATATTTATTATCTTGAATAAAACCGAAATCGGCTTCATTGTTTCATCAGATATTTGATAAAGTGTTCTTCCATTGTTAAAAGATAAAGAAATATCTTTTGTAATATTTAAATGCTTTACGAAAGGCATAAAAATGTAACATTATAATATCCCTAAATTTGGAAGACACATGAAACGAACTTATATTTCGCAAGTGTACATTCGTTTTGCAACTGGAAGTAGCATTCTTAATTTCAATTAATCCAATATATTGTTTTTCAAAAGGGCGAAGCCTTTTATTTCGGAAAATCAAATGTAAACAAATAGGTTATTCTTGTTGAAGTCTCAGTCCTAGTATAATTACAATTTTATCATCAATGATAAAATCTCATTTGGGATAACATGTTTCATTGCATTGTTAATTTCATTAGGAGAGTATAAATGTATTTTATATTGATTAAAATTGGAACTAGTTACTTGCATTATTATAACTATATTTTTATTGTATGTTGCATAAGATATTGTACATTAAAGTTATCTGACATAACTAATATTATTAATACTTATCGATGGCCTCACTAATGACATTATTATATAGACCCCCCTTTAAGGAGATATATGTTATCGAAACAAAGTAATGTGCTATTTAAAATTATAATTACAGAGAAATGATAGAATTTGGTTGTTTAGCTATGCTTTCAATGCATCGAAATTAGTTGCAAAGAAAACTGGCGAAATCTGCTTTGCTCTTGGTTTTAGGTCTCCGGTCTAAATTTTATTTTGCAATATCTCTCTTAAATGATCGCAGAAGAGACAGATGACTTTTTATGACTATTCGGTAAACACAAGATTTCAAAAGCAATAAAGCTTACTCAAATCAATACATTAGACATTTTATTTAGTGTATGTGACGCAGAATTCTATCGAAATTTTTCATAGAGAATGTACAATGAAGTACAATTTTTGGATTACTCTCAAGAAAGGGAAGATATTGAGAGCAAGGAACCATTAATGGCATATCTAGGGGTCATTAAATTTCATAAGAAATTGCCAAAATATATTCTAATAATTATTAGAACTGGCTCTTTCAACTGTATTAATAATTTTGTATAAAGAGGGCTCTTTTAATTGTATCAATTATTTTGTATAAAAAGGGATCTTTCAACTGTATCAGTTATCTTATATAAAACTAGCCGCCTTTGGCGACCAGCTGGTTCGCCATGAGTAATGGGTTCTAACATTTTCATTTAAATCACATATTCATTAGCCTTGAAGTAACTCCGGGCATTGATTGGCCTGAAATTAATATTTTATTTAAGATGATGGACGGAAAGTTCTAAAAGAAAGCGTTTTCCTAATAATATTCTTTAATTTTATAAATCAGTCAGTTTTAATGATTGATTTAGAAGACTGATTGATGTAGCAACTTTTATTTAAAATATTAATAAAAATATTTTGTAAAATATGGGTTACAGAGCTAAGTATGAAGAAATCTAAAAGCCATTATTCATAAATGCATTGTTTAACCCAAACTACATAAAATTTAATTATTTACTTCATTTAGATCAAATTAATAGTATTAAACAATATATATACCTATTAATAATATTTTACAAATTGGCCATTGGAAAGGAATTTGAATGCATATCCTGTATAAATAAAGATAATTTATTCAATTAATGATTTAAATATTGCAAACTATCGTAGAATCATTTGCCTTGCATTTTTTAAAGAAAATATTCCATTTTATATTTATTTTATTTACTCAGTCACGTGCTAAAAGTTGCATTTCTTCCGATTTAATTTGCGATGATGGTTTTATTTTTTTATTTTTTTTATTTGAACTTCCATCAAAATGATAAAATAATGGCAACACGGTGATAAAATCTAATTTTTTCAATTTGATGTGCTCTTGCGGATTTTATAGAAACCTTAGCTTTGCCTTTATTTTTTTAGAAAATATCACATTTTATAATGAAAAAAATATAGAATTAATGATACAGATATTGCAAACGATAATAGAAATATCCCATTAAATCGGATTCCAATGCATATCCAGTCTAAATTCGATCAGGTTTACAGTGAAGAAGATTTATTGAAGTAATTATTTAGATATTGCAAACGATCATACAATCCTTTGCTTTGCATTTATTTTTGTAGAAAATATCACATTTTATATTTCTTTTATTTTATCTAGTCACGTGTTAAAAGTGGCATTTCTTTAGATTTATTTTGCGATGATATTTTTTTTTTATTTGAACTTCCGGCATTCTTTTATTTTATCCCATCACGTGATAAAAACATGGTTAAAATATTTCTTTAAAAATTCGATAAAAATAGAAGCTTACGTTATAAATTAAAAAATCTGATACCGTTAGAAAGCTAATTTTTTTATCTTTAAATTGATATAAAAATCATGTTTGTGCAATAATATTTTTGGAAGTTATAACGGAAAAACGTCGAAATTTCCCTTAAATTTTAATTAATTCAAATTCTAATTAAAAATTCGAAAAAAGGGCTCCGAGGTGCACATTCCCGACCTCCAAGGTATACATGTACCAAATTTGGTAGCTGTAGGTCCAACGGCCTGGCCTGTAGAGCGCCAACACACACACACACACACGCACACACACATTGAGCTTTATTATAAGTATAGAAGATCATGGACGATCAGAGGAAATGTCTAAATATTTTCTATTATGAATCGTTGTCGTCCAACTTTTATTACCACAACACTGTGCGAATAGTTAATTACTAGAAATAATTATTTATCATTATTAAATTAAGTTCTATTCATTATTAGTTAAGTTAAATTAGTAATTAAATACTAAATTATCTTTATTTAAATATAAAATAAATTATTATATGTCATTTTGAAGAGAAATGCTGCTTGTCCCGTTGGAGATCTCTATCAGAAAGTTTATGCTACCTTCTCTGTGTAAAACACAGAAGCATTAATTTTTTAATAAAACCAATAATTTAAAAAAAAATGCTTTAATTAATGTCAAGCAAAATATGGAGTGGGGACATAGTATTTAGAATTTGGTATGAATTCAGTTTCAATGGTTTTTAAATACTACATTGCATTGTTTATTTGTATGATGGCTCCTTCCATTTGAAAGGCATTGTTGTCCCTCACAAAGGTATTAGGGCCTTTGGCAATGTTTATTTATTTTTATTTATAATAATACAACCAAAGACCTATGCAGATATCATTCATCAGGTATTCATCTTTATTAGCGAGTATCTCAATCATGAGGTAACCAAAGACAGATGCGTTTCATTATCTTCTATAATTTCTGTTATGGATATATATTTTTCTTTCTTCCGATTGCCAGGCGAAGAACGTCCTATAAACATATTGATGCGCTATTTCCAAGCTTAGAATCTCAGGAGCAACAAAAGCAGAGGGAATTATCACTCCGAAAGTTTCTCATGTACCCTCTGAAAATGTACTTCTGTAATGTTAACCACTTACCATTTGAGAACAATAGTAAGTTGAGTTATTACTATTCTTGGGTGATTAATCGCTGGAATGCGGTAATTACATAAATTCCAGATAGTCGAGTGTGTATTTTGAACACCTTTTTTCCAACCGTTTGAAACAAAAAATTTGACACAGAATTGCAATTGTAGTCACAAAATCACATACCAAATTTCATATATTTAAATAATTATGTTTTAAAGTTATTGCTTTTATATGCTTGTAAAAGTACAGATCAACAGACCGTCAACTCAATGGCAGATTTGATAGTTATCTACATTGAATGTTGCTTCAGTTAACCAAATTCTATCCATCCAAACATCTTTTTGCAGTTTCATTTTTATATTTCGCCAGCCAGGCGATAGATTTTCTGTTTATGGATTTCGCTCAAAATGTGATATAAATCTACAAATTTGTTGCAGTGATCACATAGTAAATTTCATGCTTCCAGCCTGTATTGTCTTTGAATTATCATATTTACAGACAATCGGAAACAATTCTAAAACCCTCTTTTGTGTCTAGGGATATTCTGAAGATTCATCCAAATCTCGCTTTTTCAGAAGATTACAATATTCTTTTTGCATATCTATGTATGAGAGAAAGTAAAAAATATGAAAACAAGATCGTCGAACAGTGACTTCAACGTGATAGAAATATTCATGAAAGTAAAAATTGGTTTATCCTTGTCCTGAGCAAGTTCTCCTTCTCTCCACAGAGTTGACTGTCAGTCCATTAGTACTAAAAATGCACTACCTATTTGAAGAGCCGCTACGCAAACCCAGAAAATGGGCTTTGCAAGCCTTCTTCTTGCATACAGCTGACCACCCCGCCATCACTGAACGAAGCAGAATCCTGTCGATGCGGCTCTTCAAATAGGTAGTGCATTTTTAGAACTAACAGACTGACAGTCAACCATTCTAGTGATTTGGCGCGTTGCAATTGGTTTGAAATGAAAAAAAAAAAAAAATGATTTGAAATGGTATTAGCAATTTCGTTGCTTAGCTGACTATTCAAGGCTGGCCTGTAAAATATTCACCGAATGTAAACGGGGAGTAAGATCAATCCGAGATAAATTCATTTAAAAACATATAGGTACCACTTTAACCCATAAAATGAATTATTGAATGTTATGATAGTTTATTTAGGTCAAGAGTAAATTATAAAATATTCATTTGGAGAGAAATGTTCAACATTAATTTTTTATTGGCTTCATATTTCTTCATTGCGTTGCGAATGCTGCTCTTACCTCTGCTTAATTGTGCATTTATCATATATTTTAAAAAACAAAATTTTTAATTAAAAAAAAGTGCAAACCTTACATGGTTGTCAGAGCCCCGAGGTTTGCAACTCGTAATGAGGATGAGATGCTTTCGGAATAGCGGTTGGATCTTGCCAACCCGGTGGGTAAAATAATAGGTGGGGGCACTGACCCACCGATCGATGATAGGACGTACTTAATGCGAGGAGGGTTGTACCCTGGCCGGTGATGGCCATTAGAACTCAACCACAGTTCCCGCCAGTGTTGCTGTAGCAGTGGTCCGGTCATTCAGTTTTTACGTGGCTAATCCATATGTCTTCGGGCGGGTCGGAGATCAGTTGCAGTAACTACAATGAAAGATGACTCAAAGTTGCAACATTTCATAGTGCTGAACCTCTGACCTGCACTTATTTTAAAAGCAAACATAATGGGAAAACGAAATTTATACCTATAAAATGATGACATTTATTTTTGTTTATATATATATATATATAATGTCCTCTGTTGTGAGTCAATAATTTAAAATGACCCATTTTTCAATGTAGATAAAAACGACCAACCAAGCAAATTATATATGATAATGTAATCATTAACATGTGAATTTAAAACCGAGTTGAAATGTAAATTTGACTATAAATGAGTGGTTTAAGGTAGCAAAATACTTAAATCCACCATTGTTAGCAAGTTTTTTTTTTTTTTTTTCAGTTTATGATAGATAACTATTTTCTAGTCATTTCTTTTAGTTTTAAAAAGCAAAAAAGTTTAATTGCATTTGTGAATTAAAAAAATATGTTCAACAAAGATACTTCTCAATTTCACATTCCCACTACCACTGCTCAACAAAAAAAAGTAAATCTGTACATCAAATTATTTCCAAAATAGATTTGTCAATCTGAGACTGAAAATTTATAAAACCAAAATGTTATAAAAGTATGACAAATCAAAAAATTCTTTACAGGAAATTATAGTAAGTATTTGACCTTCACTTTTCAATCACTTAAAAATATCAAAGCTATAATAATAACCAAATAAATACCTTCCCATAAGTTCTAAGCCATGCTATTAGTACTTTAGTTCTCAATCAATAAAAGAATTAAAATATTTTCTGCATATGAAAGTACATTGATATTTAGTAATGTTGACAAGATTACTGTTGAATGACAACATTAAAGATATTTCAAGTCATTTTTTTTTTTATTTGCACTAGTTGTCACTCACAATCTTTAATTGAATTCTGTACCATTGTTTCAAAAATAACTTATCAAAAAATTTCTTTTGGTGATTTGGGGGAAATTATTTAATGCAATTGATATTTTCATATGAATTCAAAATAAAAATGCAGATAAAAGATTAAAATAAGCAAATCCCCCAATATCAAAATGTTTTTTTATATTAGAAATATAAATTAATTTTAAAATGAGCATTTCTGCTTAACTATATGAATTAGACATGAAGATGCAAGTTTCCATCCTACAATGTTATAACAGATAGAAAGAACATGAAACTACACAATTTTTTTGCTTGGGTGTATCACTATCTTACAAAAGCACTAGAAAATTAAATCTGTGACTCGTAATCTATTTCTTACTCACTTTGTCTAAATCTATTTGAGTTTTCCACTAGTCAGTTGGAAATAAAAGATAAAAAGAAATAGACTAAAATGATAATTTTTTTTCATTGACATTCTATTTTTCTAATACCTCTCCCTCCCCCCCAAAATGAGAAATATCAAAAGAATAAAGATGAATGAAATTTAACTATATACAGTTAAACTGAAATAATACAAAATTATTTTCACAAAAAATTTGAATATAAAATGCTAAAAATCCAGCTCTGTTTCTGCAATTCCCATTAACTTCTTGTATAACTCACTATTTTAAAAACATTGTTCAAGATTTTATAAATTCATAACATCCTTAAAAAACTATTTTATAACAAACGAGAATTTATAACACTTATTAAAACAGAAAATACATACACAAAAATTTTTAATATTTTTTTTCATATTACAGTTTTGCATTAGAATTTTCAAAATTAAATCCTCCATGGGTTAAATACACAACAACCATAAGAATTCCAATATGTGAAAAAGAGCTAGTGGCATTAAATATGTGAAATACCTACAAGAGAAATTTAAGAGTGCTTACAAAAATAGGCAAATTAATTTTTTTTAACTATGTTTCATAAATTTTTTTGAAATTTGCAAATCATACTAATCTTTCCTACCTTTTATTTTAGAAAAAATATAAAATTCATTGACTACAGAAACTACTCTAAATTTTATGAGAAATATTTTTTACAAAAAGTGTGAAATGATTAGCAAAATAATAAGTGCATGAATCTAAAATTAAATCTGTGACTCGTTAAAAAAGTTCTGATTAAATTTACAGAAACAAGCTTAAACTTTTTTCAATGTCAAACCCTAAAAAAAAAGGTGAAGGAATAACCAAAATTCCACAACTTATTTCCTGCTCCACTTTAATGATAATATTTAAGATAATTTTACTATGTAGTTTTCTGGGAATATGATACAGAATCACAGGAATGAGAAACTACAAATTATACTTCATGTCTTTAAAATTAATGCAAGACAATTCTTATAAAGTGGGAAAATAAAGAAATCAATTAAATTGAAAATTTAGCAATATATTTATTACAATTAAAAAAACCATGGCAATGACAAAAAAAAAGTTGAGTGCATTACAAAAATAGGTATTTTATTGAATTCTTTTGGTCTAATATCTATAGTGATCAGGCTTAAATGGACCATCCTTATTCAGAGATAAGTAATCAGCTTGGACGTTTGTCAGTTTTGTGAGTTTAACTCCAAGATGATCAAGATGCAGAGCAGCAACTTCTTCATCCAACTGAAAATAGATTTTTGTATAATTTAGTAACTGCATAAATAAAGTAATACGAACTGTTTACTATAGATATATAAATGTTTGACATACAATACATTGAAAATATAATAAAATTTTCCTTCTACTTTTTTTTTTTTTGCATGTATCATCCATTTACAAAATCTTTTGCTGAGATACTGTTTAACCTTTAACAGAGCAGCAGTCCACTCTATGAAACATCTAACTTCGCTTGCTTCCAAAATTGCTCAATTATAAATGAAAAAACAGTTTATGATTCACTTTTAATTTTCTTTTATATTACAGATAATTCAAATCAAGCTGATCAATTATCTTCAGTACAGTCTATTTTCTTTAAAGAGCTCTTATTTTTCAAGTAAAAAACAAATCGTTGAAAAAAAATTTAACATTGTTTTGTAGGCTGTTTTTTAAATTACTTATTCTATACATTTTTCAATTTTTTAAAAAGAAAGTATATGTAAACAGTGAATAAAATTAAGTGTTCCATCAGTTGAAACATTACATTGATCATGTTACGAGGCAAGATGCTATGACGGAATGAGAATACCTGTTTTTTCATATCCTATTCTTTCCTTTTTCTTTTTTGTGGAAAATGAATTCAATTCAAGGAATATGGCTTGAGAAATTTAGAATTCTTTAAAATGCTTGTCTCTTACTCTATATTTCTGAAATTCTACAAGTTGTTTTTTTTAACTAAGATCTTCGATAATTTTTACGTAGCTTTTTATTCTTTATTTTGAACTTCACTAATGTTCACTTTAGCCATCGTATATACATAATACAATATATTATTTTCAATATAATAATAGCTACTTTATTGCAAATTATATCAAAAACTTAAATTAATTGAATTAAAGAGTTCAACTAAGTTTCTCAGAAGTACTAAAAATGCTTCAGCATTACTCTCAAATAGCAAATCTGACTCTGTTATGGTTAATTTTGAGCAATGTTGAATCTGTTACACTTATAAAAAAGAGTGTGTTTTCTTTCATTCAAATGCAAGAAATTTTTACTAATTTTCATGCTTTACTGGAACATTCACAGAATCAAAACAGCAAGTTCATCTTCAGGAAATTTAACCAAGCACTCCTTTAGCCTAAACTTTTTAAAATATTATTTTGTTCTGAAAATTTTAAATTTAGTCTACTGCAAAAGGTTTAAAAATTTTACAACCTAAAATAAAGGCTAGATTAATTCTAAAAAAAATTTTTTTTAATTCTTAGCTTGAAAGTGGGTTTTTGTTGTTGCATTATTTCTCTTAACAGAATGCTAATAAAATGTTATATAATCCACAACTGTATAGGTATATTAATAAATATATTTCCTGAAGATGGAAACATACATTTATTAATTATATATGAAATATCTCCAGTTTTGAAGAATTCTTTAGAATAAAACCTTAACCATTAAACAAAATTTTAGATGATTTACTTATCTTTCCAGGTTTTTATAAACTGAAGCATCCCTCAAAATTAAATTAATACGATAACCTCTCACTATTTTCCTATATTTCTTATAATAATGTCTATATACACAATTCAATTACCTTCTTGGGCAGAAAATAAACACCAACAGGATAACTTTCAGGTTTTGTCCACAATTCAATCTGAGCCATGACTTGATTAGTAAATGAGTTGCTCATCACAAAACTAGGATGACCAGTGGCACATCCTAAATTAACCAATCTTCCTTCTGCTAACAATATGATGTGGTTTCCATTAGAAAGCCTGTATCTGTCAACCTGCAAATAAAAAATTAATATGCAACAATTCTTAAAAAGAAAAAGTTTAAACTGAAAAGCATCCTCCATAATAAATTTTTATCAAAATAGTTACAATAAATAGGTTAATTACAAATACATAAAGAAATTTAAAATAATGATCAATATGAGAAGGTTTTAAACTAATTTTTTAATGAAGATGGAATAAATTTTAGTTAAATAATACAATTAAAAAAGCAATTATCTTTATAACCAATAAAATTAAAGGAGTGAGCACTTTTACATCAGCTTTATCTTGCATGCTTAACAGATTCGTATGTTAAGACAATGCAATTTTATTTGCAATTAGCTGCGATGACAGACTTCATTCTGTCAAAAGTTAGTTGTCATGTGCAATTCATTATTAAAAAACGAATTTCAGAATGCACACTTTGGTTTATTGATTTAATGTCTCAATTACAAATGACGATTACTTACAAAAATAAGTTCTCTTTAATAAATTTCAGTAATAATTTGATATTTTTAATGAATGCTTTATGGTACAAGATATTTTTTGACTACCTGGCCCATAAACAAATAAAACTGAGGGTTTTCTAACAAGGAAACTGGTAACATACAACAGTTCACGAGAGAAGCATGGGTTTTCAAGACTGATGCTGTAAACACTCAATGACTAACCCAGGGATTTATTTCTGGTCATAGAGACAGCAAGCTGCAGTTGTTTAAATTCAAATGGTACGTCATTTAGTACCATTGGCATCTGGGGTATCAAAACACCTTCTCCCTTATATTTTCCCTTAAAACTGGTTGCTTTAATCACATTGTTCAGCAATATTTTTACTGCTGGCCATGTGCCATTACATTAACGCAGTTGATTGATATTTATCATTATGATTGCTAATCCTGTTTTTAATTAGAAGATTAAGAAAGCAACTCTGGCAAATAACAAGTTCAAGAATTCTAATGGATAGTTAACGACATCTTGGTTAGCTGTGCAATCAATCTTGTAATATTTGTAGCCCAAAAGCAAGTCATTTGGAAGCAGTTGTTATATCTTTGTATATTTAAAAGGCAATGTCTGGAATCCATCCCATATCCTGAAATCAATGAGTACAATGGCCCTGGTGGTGGAACCAATGACAATTTCAATTCTTCTTCATTCATTCATTTTTGTCATTAATTCATCTTGCTTCATTTTTGTATTTCAACGCCTACAATGTGGATGAACTGAGTGCATAGATCCATTAGCAACACATTGGATGGAACTGTAGTCGTCAATTGAAACATCGTATCTGAAAGCCACTTATGAAACATTGAAAGCATCTTGAAAACAACGTGTTGCACATGACTATAATATCCTAATCCTTTCAATTTCATTGCGCTCTTTGTGTTGCTGTGTAGGACGATTAGACTGAAAATTAGCCTGGTTTGTAGCTTTGAGTTCTTCAACCCAAATTGCTTCAACCACCTTTTAAAGATGTCATAGTTCTAGACATAAACACATTGAACAAATAAACACAATTGGTTTTTCAGAGGAAAAAAAATTAAAAACAACCAAGAAAAGGTCACACACAGGAAGTAATTTAATGATCCCTACAGTTTTGATGACACGCAAATAAGTCAATAATATTATTTTATTTGATGATGTGCATCCCCCCCATTTATTTCAAATTTTATTCAATTTAAAGGCATTCCAAATACAATCTTAATGTATCAAGATTGTTTTGTTTTGGCCGACATTAAATGTTTGACAGCTGGAGAAATATGTTTCAATTTACTCTGTGATTACTAAGGGAAAAGAAAGGTATTTTTTACTTCCCATAAGAACATTCCTTTTGTCTTAAGGAAAATATGAAAAAAAAAAATTAGCCGAATTGGTCGAGACATTCTAGTTTTGCACTAGGCAACACATTTGGCGATTCATTTTTATTTACATAGATTGCACTGCAAATATATTATAAATTCAAAATTAAAAGACATTTTATTTTAAGCAATAAATAATTAATAGTTTTTTAAGAGCAACTACTTAGTATAATATTAAAATATAATTCTATGCAATAAGAAACCAGCAAGCAGTTCATTAATTTAATTTAATTTTTTTGCTATAAAAAGCTATACTTGACAGTAAAAATTAATAAATTAACAATAAAGTTATGCAAAATTTAACAACTTCTAATGAAATGCTTAACAGACTATTCATAAACATGATTCATTTGTGAACAGTGCAGTAATTAGATTTTTCTTGTAATTTCTTGCACCAAAAGTTCTTGAAATATACAGTCTGGAGTTTGTTTAAAATTAAATTAACTGCTAATAACTAACTGAAATTTTTCTATCATGATTAATAATTAGTCTTATTACAGAATTATTGTAAAATTAAAATGCCACACTGAAATATTCTAATTAGGAAGAGGATATAAAAATAAAAAAATGACTCCAACTTATTCTTCATTACATTTAACATAAAAAGTTTGAATTTATCCTTTTTCACACTGATCAATTGCAATCAGTTAATCATTAACAGTAATTTGAATTATTCTCGATTTTAAATCTGAAAACTCCAGTAAAAGTTCTTCATATTTAATAAATTAATCATTTTCCATTATAAATATTTATTAATATAAAACCTTCCTCTTCTGAAATTTTAATCCTTAGCACCAATCTAAAATTCCATGAGGCAATAAAAGCTTAAGAACATTAAATCATTTTAAATTTTGCTATCCATAAAATTTTGAGTCTAAGAAAATTCAGACAATACCCATTAAATACACTTAACAATTTATTTTTTAGAAAACTTCTTATAGGGCTATACAAGATGAGAAAAAAAAAACTTAATAACTTTAAAGCTAATGTAATCTTTATTAAAGAATTGCATGTATGTAAAAACTAACCTGTGGCTTAATGTTGATTTTTTCAACTGCATTTGTCTCAAGCCATTTAACATCAATTTCAATGTCAAAATGTCCAATGTTACAAACAATTGAATCATTCCTCATTAGCATGAAATGTTCTCCACGAATAATGTCTCGGCAACCAGTTGTTGTAACAAACACTTGAGCTGACTTGCATGCTTCTTCTAATGTTGTCACTTCATAACCTAAAATTAAAAGTTTTAAATTAATACTTTCCCCTACATGTCCACTAAAAATAATTAATATAAAGAAAATACAAGCTGAAAAAATATTTCTTTCATATTCCAATAAAAGCATACTAGAACAAAAAGCAATTAAAATTTGATAAAAGCTGAAAATGTTCGATAACATTTATAAAGATTGTCACAAAACAATTACATTATTTAATAAAGGAGCATATAAAAATTAAGGGCTACTCTTCCTCCAAATTTTTTTTTAAATCTTAACATTTAATAAACTTATTAAAAATATTTAACATATTTATGCCTTCACAAAAAAAAAAAAAAAAGAGTAAGATGAATACAAATTATTAGTGTATATTGTATTTTAAAATAGAAATTACACTTACCTTCCATTGCTGCTTGAAGTGCATTGATAGGGTCAATTTCAGTGATAATAACCCTAGCACCAAAGGCTCTCAAAGAAGCGGCACTACCTTTACCTACATCACCATATCCACATACAACACATACTTTGCCAGCAAGCATGATATCAGTTGCACGCTTAATACCATCAGTTAGAGACTCTCGACAACCATATAAGTTGTCAAATTTGCTCTGTGAAAAAAGGAAGAAAAAAAACTTTATATTTAATTTATTTGAAAGTATTTCCTCACAAGTTATAAATCTAATACAGCATTTTTTACCATGAAAAGTATGAACTCAATAAAAGCAAAATTAAAATGCAGAACACTTTACAAAGGTAATTCAAGTTTCTAGAATATAGGAATTTACTAAACAAATCTTTACTCAGGCAGTACATAGGCAAAAAAAATAAATGACAATGTTTCTCATTCCATTAATTCTTTAATTATAAAATGTAATTTCTCAGCTTATATAATAAAAAATAAAAGCCTCAGATTTTGCAAATGCTGAATACGAAACTCTGAAATTATAGGTGCATTTTAACCCAAAAGAATTTTCAATTAATGCTTTTGGGATACTTTTGATGCATTAGGGTTGTATTAGACGAATTTGCTTAAAATAAAAGAATTATTTTCAATTGATGTGGCATTTTAAATTATTACCTTTGTCACAGAGTCATTGACATTTATGGCAGGTACTTTCAATGTTCCATTCTTCAACATTTTATATAAAGCATGAACACCAGTAGTAGTTTCCTCCGAGATACCACGAATACCTTTAAAAAAAATATTGAAAATACCATGAAAAATGGCATTTAAGACATTGTGGGGGAAAAAAATTTGAAGAAAATAACTGAAACTAATCAAAAGAAGAAAAAAGAAAAGAAAGAATGGGGAAATTAAATTACCAGGAAGGAACTGGGGATATTTTTCATGGACTAATTGTGTAAGGTCACCACCATCATCCAAAATCATATTCAAAGGTTGGCCATCAGGGAAAACAAGTGTCTATTAATAGAATAAAATAAAAAAATCTCACACCTGCATATATTCCTTAAAAATGTTATAAATATCAGTTCAGTTATATTTAAGGCACAAAAGCTTTTTATTACCACACTGTTTAGTTTTATGTTGAATTTCAAAATTATATACAATTTAAAATATAATAGAACATATTTTTACAATCAAAAAAAGTATTCGAAGAGAATAATAATGCTGAAAATATATTTATATTTTCTTTTAAATCACTTCATTCCATATTTTCATAAATAAAATTCATAGATCCAAAGAGTTAAAAGAAAATAAGGTTTTGTTCTTTAATCTAAACAATGTGCATTAAAAAAAAATGACATTCAGGAATCAATGACTTGAAAGATAAACTAGTTCTTATGTGTAATATAATCTGAAAGATATCAACATAATTATCAATACTGCATCAACTTTGTCGGATTTATTTAATTATTTCTCAACAATACTAAAACAGCTCATAATTCCTCTATAACAATATTCATTTACATAATAAAAAATAAAATAAAACGAAATGCAAGTTCCTTTGTCCATCCTGCTTTTCAAGATATATATATTTCTATAAATGTCTCAGTTACAGTATGTATTTAACAGTTAAAATTTACAAATTCTTTTTAACATTATTAAAATTAAGACTACCAGAAAAATAAACTTTATCAGCAACTCACAATAAAAAATAGTATATTTAAATTAAAATAAAATCACATTTGGTATAAATTATTCCATAACTAGTTTTAGAGATAGCATAGGTTGCACATACATATAAAAAAAAAGAATCACAAGCAGTCTGTAAACATTTATTAGCCATTTAGAAAGTCATACTACATAATGTCCATTATATTTAAATACATTACTCACTTGTTCAATACACCAAATGTATTCTTCATCTGTTTCACCTTTCCAGGCATAAACTGGAACACCTCTGACAGCAATAGCAGCAGCAGCATGATCTTGAGTTGAGAAGATGTTACAACTTGACCACTGAACCTATTTACAATAAGGGCATAAATAAACTGCTATCAGTAAAATTATTTATTATTTTTTAGTACTTTTAAATATTAAAAGTGGAAAAAAGGAAAAAAAATTAATTGTATTTCCAATTAATGTAATTTTTTTCTCAAAAACAAAAAAGATATACAAATTTTCAATTTTAAGTATATTGGAAATTAACGATATACAAGATTATCATTCTTTTATTTGAAAATGTACAGGGCAAAAAAATACTTAGAATTCTTTACCTCTGCTCCTAAATCCAGTAGGGTTTCAATAAGTACAGCTGTCTGTATGGTCATATGTAAACAACCAGCAATTTTTGCACCCTTCAAAGGCTGAAGCGGGCCATATTTTTTTCGCAGTGCCATTAAACCAGGCATTTCATTTTCAGCCATGATTATCTCTTTCCGACCAAAGTCAGCAAGAGAAATATCAGCTAAAATGTAAATTTCAAATTAGAAAAAGATTTTTTTAAATCCATTTAAAAGAAGAAATCACTTCAAATCATAAAAAACAGTAAAAATAAGTACCAAGAGATAAATTTTTGCATTTAAATATTTCATCTTACTAACTAGAATCTTTCCCAATTTTTTTATAAAAAAACTTAGTATTAATGAAAAATAACTTCAAACCAAATTTACTGAAATTAACATAAAAGGTTAGCATCAATCTTAAATTCAACTATGAAGAGATGTTAAAAGTATTTAATTTCCAGGAAGTTTAGTTTAAATAAAGATACTAATACTAATACTTTTCAAATAAAATTAAAACTTATACATCTCCCAAAAACTAGGTATTAGTATCAACATTTAATGCAATTCTAAAGGCTGTTTCTTCGGGGTTTTTTAATTAATTTTCCGGTTTCATTAATGGCAATTAGCATTGCATACTTTAAGGCAGTTTAATCTTATACTGCATTATTTGCATGCATCTAGCAGCTAATGATTTTTAAGTGGATTGTTGCAGAATGTATTTTTATAAAGCTGACATTTTAGCATTACGATGATTTTTATTATTACCATCTGTAAATTAACTAGGAATGCATTCAATATCATTTCCTCCTAATTTTTTACCAACTTTAAATTTAAAATCTACAAGACTTAATTAAAATGTATCTAATAACAATAGAAAATATTTACATAAATATCAAATTATGTAAATGCCACATTTTAATAAAATTACTATTATATTTTTTTACAGACTTACTTTGATTTTTAATCATTTTATTGAAGTTTTAACAATTCATCTAATTTAATTTAAAACCACAAGTTATATCAAATATCCAATAAATGAAAAAAAAAAACTGAAGTCAGTACCATTTTATATAAAAAAAAAAAATGATTGGTAGAAAGCTTTCTTCTAGTATTTCCTTTTCTGATAAATAGTTATAAATTATATACCTTTATATATTATATATCTTTAAAGAGAATAGTTTTTGTATAATTTTCAAAACTTTTCATAATTTTATTCAGATAAAAGTTTTTAAAGAAAAAAATTACTACTTACTGCAATTTCATAATTTGCTAAAATTGAATTTATATTTGAATTCATATGCCTATTTTAATTCAGATTATTAAACAAAAAAAATTAAATTTAGTATTTCAAATTTGTTTTAAAAGGGGAGCAGGCATTTCTTGTCTTTTACAATGCTTAATGCTTGAATTATACTGAAAAATTTAAAAATATCTCAAATATAATTCAAAATGGAGACAGTAAAAGAGTTGTTTATTTTTACAATCTTCATCCTATTTGGCTTTAAAACGTGAAATTAAAATGTTTAACTTTGTCACCATGAAGACATACAATTGCATAAGGGGGGGGGTGATATCCCTCCCTACCATACCCCTTCTTACTCCTGACAACACTACTGAATAACATAGAAATTTCGATAAATAGATTTGCTTATCAAGTATTTAGAGGTGTTTTTTTCCTCCCTGTGTTTGTAAAGAATAAGGAAACATTTTATTTAATAGATTGATGAACTGCAAGACTATTAAAAAGTAGTACGAAAATGCATTCATTTCTAAACTAATATGTAATGTATATTTGAGCAAAATCACAATCAAATAACAGAGATGCCTTTTTCTACAATTTATGATGTACGATGCTTTTCTCTACAGCTTAATTTTTCTTTTTTTAATTATTGACATTTAAAGGACAATTACAGCATCCGATTCAAAAATACAGATAGAAGAAAAATTATTAAATGAGATACAATTTTTATATTATCTGTAGTTTTTCTTATTTCAAATAAGATTGCTTTAAATAAATTTATCCCGAACACAAGAATATTTGCGGAATCTTAACAAGAAAAGCTGCAAGGGCCTATTACATAACTTGAATTCAGGGACGCTTTTTCTGCACAGTCGGATAAAATTCTGAATACTAACAAAATAAAAACAACTTACCAACTTTGTACTTCATTTTGTCAGCCATGTCTTTTTGGAAAATAGAGAAATTTCAACTGTACTTAATGAAACAATGGATGAAGAAATTCTGCGACAAAACACGTGCTGCCGGCGAATTTAAGTGAGGAATGGCCGCCCGTTTTGAAATCTCTGGCAACCACTTGAATTTCGTCATACTGAGGCTGCGCAAAAGGCAGTCTCTTCGAAAGACTGCTGCTGCCGCAATCTGAACACCTGCATCTCACCTAACCTATTCAACGCCTGAAATTTAACTTTAATCTTTCTAAAATGTTCTTCAATGTCGGATCTAGGTATTTTGAGACGTTCTCAGGACATGAGGCCCATTTTTAATAGATAATCAATGCAGCCCATTATTAAAAATCATTAATTTAGATTAATATTTTTATCTTATTTGTGGAAATGTTTTGTTGCTTATTATAATGAAGCTATGTATACACAATGTTATTGGTGCAAATATTCAGTTTAATTAATAATCTAATAACTGAGTAAAAAATAATGAATCATATAGGAAAATGACCAATTGTACTTTATAAAGTGTTAATATTTTCCAAATGTTTATTAATTATTAGATATTTACACGAATATTTATTTATTATCCTAATATAATTTATAGTATTCGTATTTTTTTAACTTATTTATTTGGCTACTAAAAAATTATTTTTAACCTCCCTCACAACCTAGTAAAACTGAACAGCTGGTTACTATGGCTAGCTAAAAATCCATCATACTCTTTAATTTAATAGGTAAACGTTTTTTTTAACTAATTATTTAAAATAAAGATTGGCATTTTTAGTATCCAGAGAATAACTAAATTTTGACCTATCATTTGACAAATTTTGGTCATAACTAAATATGATGAATTAATTATAGTTTTATACACATTCAATTTGTTAATACAAGTTAGAATCATTTTTCACTTATAAAGTTAATGCCGGTTATGTTAAATCCCTTTCCCAAGATACACCTTATAAAATTTTCATTCCTCAAGTATAGAGGCGGATTTCTGACAATGTAGCTGCATAGGGTTTTCATATTGAGGGGGAGAGCAAGTCTATTAAAAATGTTATTAATCTAGTTACCTAACGAATAATTTACGATACCAATAGACATTATAAAGTGTAATATACCAGAAAAATATTAGCATTTTATTGTATTATTTAGAAGTATAATTGGTCAAATTTATTTCTATATCATTAACTTCACATAGTTATAATCATATTTATAAATAATTGGCATTTTCTTAATTACCATTTAGTATTAATTTAAATGCTGTGCAATTATGCGTTATAATAAACACATAAATAACTAAAAATATATTCATCTTCACGAAATAAAAATCAACCTAAAATTAATAATAATATTTTTAATAAAAAATGTGTCGAAATGTGAATCTAATTTATTATTATTTTTTAATTCATAATATACATTGCTTAGCGCCACAAAATGCCACAATCCAAGCATTAAGTTGGTAATTTCAATTTTTTATCGCCATTTTTTATTTAGAATATATATATAGTATTTAATTATATAACATTAGCTGATTTTTTTTTCATGTTTCAATACTACTAAGAAACTCAAAAGCATAGCTCTATGCTGATTTCTCTATTTATATCACAGATGACTGAGAACTTGATAACAAGACAATACTTTTATTCTAAAGGATGTATTCAACCCAGTTCTTTTCTTAATATAATTATATACAAAAAATAATCAGATATGAAACTATAATAAGCTAGGACGCACCTTGGAATTCTTGCAGTTTCGAATTCCTGGCTGTGACACTGCAAAATATTATATACTTTTCATAATTGTGTTTAAATTTTTGAATAAGCTTTGTTAGTAATGACATTTTTCGCAGATTATTTATTACGGTTAACCTTCTAAATCAAGAAATAGACTTTCAAAGTGATAATATTAGTAATTATATATTTTTCAAAATATATTTAATCTGTCAATATCCGACATAAATTAAAACGTGGATATCCGAAAATTCCTTTATCTAACTGTGAAACAAAATTAATTTTAACAAATTACATACACTCTAGATCCCACTGCAAGATATGCGAAGCACCAATTAACATTGTCCTTTATTATTATCAAAAATTCTTTTTAATGAATTCAATAAATTTTCGAATAACCCATAATACATTTAATTTATTTTTATTGAAGCAATAAAGAAATTATTAACTACTTCTATAAAAATTATTAATGTTTTACTTAATCCATGAGACAAAAAAAAAACTGAATTATCGAGAATGGTAAGATTTAAAAAAGATTTATTTTTAAAAAAAATCTCATTTGTTTTACTCTGAGATTTTGATAGATTGATAGATTGATCTTTAATAGATTGATAGATTGATTTAATAGATTGATAGATTTTGATAGATTGATCTTTAATACCCACAGTCCTATGAAAGGGCAATCTAGTTATCTCTAAAAGAATACGGTAAACATAGACGAATTTTATCCCTTCGTCCACACCGTCAGAATCTTCTGGATTCAGCTGCTTTACAGAGCACGTTTAGAACTATTTAAATAAATCACATATTAACTTCATTCTAAAATATTCTCGCATTTCCTGATTCCATTCCACTGTTTCTATTTTCAGCATATGTTTTAAATGATATGGGCAATAAAATGAACCAAAAGTTTTATTGTTGATGAAATACTTTTTCATTTGTAGGGTTTTTTAGAAAAATTAAAGTGTGCATTTATGGGGGAAAAATGCATATATACGTATGTTTTTACCCATAAATTCTTTGCGTCTCAAAATGTTTCTTAGCTTTTGATTCATTTCATTTATCATTATGTTTTATAACTTAAGAACAAAGAAAAATAGGATTGCTGCATTACAATTTTGTGTAGAGTGTCAACCGTTTTGGTTAAATTTCCTTAAAATTTACTACAAATTTCAATATTTATCAAAATATATTATAATTTCAAATAATTTTGTTGTGTTTATAATATTTTGTATTATAATTAGCAATACATCTAAAAACCATAATTTTAAATAGATTTTAAAAATTTCAATTTTTTTTTTAAAAATTCCTTCGAACGTAGTCGGATACCTTAAAAATCTTTTTCGTTTAGTTTCATATTTTACTAAAGAAATTTAAATATATATTTAGGAAAAAATTATTTCTTTCTCTACGGATTTGGACCTGAATTTAATAATGATGTCTAATGGTTAATGTAAAAGCTACATGCCTTATTTCATCAATTTAGTTTGTCACATTTTACTTTTTCGTATACGTAGTGTAAAAAAACATATTTTTCGAAAAATTCGAACTCGTGATATTGGAATTTGAACTTTTCACTTTACTGTATTCGAAAAATGCGTTTTCAGGAAATGTCCGTCTGTCTAGCTGTGACAAAGGTAATTAACAAATGCTTTGATCTAGACTGATAAATTTGTTATACGATTTTTATAATAAAATTCCAGATTTCTATTAAATTTTAAGTTCATTTCATTCAACGGAAGTCTGTTCGGCTGTTCAAATATAATTTAATGCAATAACTCCAAAACAAAGGAAGATAAGTAGATAAAATTAACATTATTATTTGTTTTACAGAATTAACATATCTGGTCTAGATAACTTTAAAATTCTGAGCCAAATCAAACAAAGGATTGACCGTGTCTATGCTTTCAAAAACATGTAAATGTAGTGATTCAAAAATATATGATTTAAATATATCGAATTTGATGTGGGAGTTTGTGACTACAGTTGTACGTATATGATAATTTTTAATCGGTTCGAAAAATCTTGTCAAAAACAAAAATTCGATATTCAGACATTATTAATCTTATACCAGCGATTAATCTTAAGGATTAATCGCTGGAATTATCTGTCGTGCAATCGTTAAGGATTACGCGACAGATTCGGTAAAAATGCTACATTCAAGCCAACGTTTAATGTTTTGTAATTATTGTATACTATTGCCATGCGAAGTATTCTCTAGTATGACACCTTTATAAGAAAGTATGCGATTTTCGAGGAGGCCACTTTCACTGGATTAATATTTTTCCCCACATAAATAAGATCTAAACATGATCATATTTTCCACCGCCGATTCTTTTTTTAAAAGATGTTTCCTTGTTTATTTATTTGGCTCAAAACAGATCTAAAATTTCGAAATTCAGACGACAGATAAATGAATAAATCTCTATATAATTTCTTGTGCAAAAAAGGAAGAAGAAAAGGTGATTTCAAAAATCTCGTAGAAAAACACGCAGAGATAAGATATCTTACGAAACTTCTACTTTTACATGCCTTATCACATTTCGATTTGGAGCAGACGTCAAAGGTGTGGATTACGGCATTAAACTGGTGTGATAAGACCCTGACATCGTGTGTAACGGATAAGACCTATACTTCCTTTTCAAACATAACTTTACAAATCAAAACATATTTGAAATTTAATAATTAAGTAATTAATACCCGTTTCGATCGAATATGCTTGAAATGATACGACTTTTAACAACGAGAAAAATTAGTATTGCAAGCCTTCTTAGAAATGCGAAGCCTGTTCCAAAAATGGTAAAAAGTTCCCTGAAAACACAGTCTACTTTTAAAGGAGAAGGGGGAGGGCATAACTGCTCCCCCAAAAACTTTCTAGCATATTTCTTAATAAAAGTGTTATTTTTCCCTTCCAAGACAGAGTTTTAACTTCTTGATTTTGGCAAGATTGATATTCAAGATTTGGCGAGATTTTGATACCATGAGCATTCAATTTTATATTCAGAGTTCCATATCTGAGCGTTTTGTGTTTCGTAGAGTAGTGAAGAAAATCGAACATGCATTTTGGACTCCTTAGGGATCTGAGGAGCAGGGGTATAGGTAGGGGCGGATTGAAACCAAAATTTGACACAATTACAACATACAAATATAGATATCATTCTATGCATAAGATATATATTTGCATGTTGTAATTTATCTAACGAAAGAAAACGAGATTTCAACGAAAGATGTTTCGTTGAAAAAAGTCGGACCTGGGCCTGGCTTAACCTGATCAAGGCTAGGGACATAAACTTTTTGTATGCCCCTCCCTCCTTTGCTTCACTACAGAACCGAACTTTATGGAGGTATTTACATTTTTCAGCTCATTAAAGATATATAACAAGAAAATTAACTAAAACCTAAAATTGCCTAAAGTCTGCCTTCCTACAACGGTCAGATGAAATATCTTTCTGTCTATTTCATTTATTTTCAAATAATTCAATGTCCACCATTAAAAGGATATAGCATAGAAGCATAAAACGGTCAACAATGGGATAAGAAAATAATTTAACCTAAAATAACCTTTATATTCGATTTAGTGCAGCCCCTCTGATGTGGAGGTCCGGGGCAATAGCTCTGTATGCCCCTGCCTTAGTCAGACTCTGTTAATGACCACATCACACATGAATTTAATTTGACTAAGATGTTGTGTTCATGAATTATAGCGTTTGGATGTTTTCTTACAGACGACGCGGACAGTAACGGATTTGGTTCATAATTTGATATAGATTTTGTAATGTTCCTCTGACCCATTCACAAGAAATCCAGACAGCTGCTCACGACCTGTTAACGTCCTCCATTGTTAAAAGCCCCCAGATGCTAGTTGGGTGGTCTTTCTTATCACAGTGAAGGGGGTTCCATTGATCATTAGTACTCCAGCTGAAGACCACACGTGGGTTTCATTGTGAGAAGAAACCTGTCGCATCTTCAAAGGAAAGGAATGTCCAATATTTGGATGACGGGTTGTCCCTTTTTGAAAGAATATCATTGACACGTGTTCCAGAATGATCAATTGCCAGGACACGTCATTGATGGACAGTTTCACGCCACGAAAGACCTGTACCACAATTGAGTGAAAGTTTTGCTCGGCGATTGGCTGATGGATAACTGACGTAGAAGAATTGAGATTGAGAAAGTGGAGTTTGGACAGAGATAAAGAGCGGGTCTTGCTTTGTGGATTGCGGACTGCGGTCTTATTTACGCTCCATCCTAGAGTAGCGGTTCTGGCTAACACCTTGTTAGCGTCTTATGGTGTTTTTCTCCGAATTACTGGAGGACTCTTTCCATGATTTCTTTTTCACTATAAACCTTCAACCTTCAATTGCTGTGTAAATAGCAAATATTTAACCTAGATTGGAAAAAATCCTTCGTATATATATATGGCTGTAAAACAAATAATTTTCTGAAATTTTATTCACTTAATTGATCGCTCAGGATCAAGTTATTATAAACTATATTTTAAACGCTATTTCTGTGTACCTAATTATTTTCATTTTGCTCGTTGCACCTGTCGTGTTTAATGCTCATTAAAATCTCCTGTGAAAAGACCAAAAAATTTGATAGAAATCTACAAATATGAAGCAAAGTCTAATACCAAATTTCATCCATTTAGCTTAAAGCAGTTTTGAGTTATCGAGTGCAGAGACAAACATGCAGTCAAACCTCGCATAATGAGCGAATAAAATGTATAAAAAAGTTATTAGTTTAACGGAAGATGTTTCGCAGAACCAGTGGTGAGGTGACATTGTAATGTCATATTCTGGACTGGTCTGTGTTGAATGCTTTTTTAAAAAAAAATCCTTATATATATATATATGAAGGAAGTTTTGGTTGGATTGCGTTGTCGAACGTGACTTCAAGAGGTTTTGAATAAATACCTGTGGACCTTTTATTTATGAGATTTTGTTCCTTGCCAAATTTTCTGGCTAGTGATAGTTGGTAACGCATCGATGAACGTGCGTAGTCAGAACATATCAATGAACATATAGAGCTGCATTTTGTGTCCCAACAAAAAATAAATGGAGGGATTCGAACAGGAGAAGAAATAATAAATACAGCAGATATATAACCTTTCTGTGAAATAAAGAAAATGCTGAAAGCATGGGAAATTATTTCTTCGTATGTTGATAAACTTTACTCGGATAAAACAGTTGCTCTGCGTGCTATGAACTCATATAAAGATTATTGAAAAGTAACCCAAGATAAAAGTCTTATGACAATTTTCTTGTAAAAAAAGGACGTATTATAAATAATAAATTATTAAAAACTTGGGTCGGAATTTAATGAATTGGTTTAATTTTTCAGAATAAGATACATTGCACTACACATGGATTCTTGTGGGTTTTTTTTTTTTTTCCTTTAATGAATGCTTCGTATTATGTGTAAGATTCGTGAATGAATTGTACTCGTTAAATGAAATTCCAGCCCCGAACAGTCACTTGTGCTGATGCAAATGCTGTTGCCAGGCGTAGGATATACAATCAACATTTTGGCAAGGCAACAATCCCTGACCTAGACTACCCAAGAAACCTCTCCTCTACAATAGCTCGACTACGTACTGGACATTTCAAGGGCATGAAGATATCACCAACTGGTATTAAATCCAAGCCCAACTGCAATCATTTTTCTCAATCCCAACTGACTCCAGAACATGTTTTTAACTGTCAAGCCATTATCCACTCCCTCTTCCTCCTTGGAGCACCCCCAATCGAGATCCTCCATGGCCATCGGGCTCCAGAACTGGCAGATCTCGTCACTAAGACTTTTGGTGGAATATGGATTTTATTTGCACTTTGCACCTTTATGGACAAGACAACAACAACAATTAATGAAATTCCACGATGCTTCCAAAATGTGTTGCACAAACTTAGAGAAGTCTGAAACGTAAAAATTCGCCAAATCTTGAAAACAGCTTTTTTTTTTAATGATTTCAGTATTTTCTTTTTGTATGCTTCGTATGCGAGAAAGTTAAAATAATACAGCTTAACCAGGAAATAAACACATAAAATGATAAGAGATAAAATCGGATACGTTTATGACGTTAAGAGAGTTAACATAGTATGACCTTGTAAAGGAAAAAAAAAAGTACTTTAAAAAGTTGTTACTCATATTATTCGTATTGATTCAGGTAGCACCTACCTTTGAAGTTTATAAGTAAATATAAATCAGAACTATATTTAAATTATCGTTTGGTTTAATATAGTGTTTTATCATGAAAATCTCTTAATGCAGTATTTTTATAACCTCATAAAAAAGTATTATATTATTTTTATAACTTCTCTCTCTAACAAAAATAAAATCAGTTTCAACAGTTAGAATGAAGTATTTCTGACAAAAACAATGAGTATACTGACGTATTTTTGATATTACTGATCGCTTATTCATATAACATAATGATGCATTTGTTGGAATTATTTATTTATTTTTTATTACTTTCTTCAATGCAAAGGAAAGTATTTTAACAGACAGAAAATCGAAGCTCGAAATTTCGACAATTCTCCACATTTCAGACTCCGAGATATGTTTTTGGAATTATGTCTGTCTGTAAAAATGACAACTCAAAAATGCTTTGAACTAGGAGAAAGAAATTTAATATATGGTGCTAACACCAAATTTGTTGAAATCTATAAAATTTTGAGTTATTTTTTTTTTCTATCAATTTATCAGGAAAAATACGTTGTCCGGCTGTAGGAATATTAATTAATACAGCTACTGCGAAACGTAGAGGGCTATATTGATAAAATTTGGTACATAAATTTAACAGCTAATGTTTGTTTATTTATTGTTTATTTAGGTTTTTTTGGAACAAGAGCCATGATATTGACTATACTGTGCCAAAAAATGAGTATGTTACTTTAAAAGAGTCACCGAAGGGAATATGAGAAGATAAAATGTAATCAAGATTCAAATAAACGGAAAAAACATTATGGACTTTAAAAAAGCAAAAAGTTGGATATGAGGTATTTTATCAAGAAGAAATGATAATGATAGGGGAAGACTTTTGAAAAAAGCGCAAGCGCTGGGCTTTGAAATTTGGGCATTCTGACAAAATATGCTGTACAGACATTTGACAACTACATCGTGAACACAATGGTTGCTGTTCACCTAACAACAAATGAATATGGGTGAATCTAGTGTGTCCAATTCGTAAACGTGTCACAACAGTATCTGCTTTTCTACTCTCTAATGAGGGCCAAAGTTGCACATGGGGTTTGATCATATGAAGTTTATTGTTTACTAGCCGCCTTTGGCGACCAGCTGGTTCACCATGAGTAATGCGTTCTGAAATTTTCAATTAAGTCACATATTCATTAGCCTTGAAGTAATTCCGGGCATTGATTGGCCTGAAATTAAAAATGTTTTTTTCCATGATGCTGCCAAAATATTAAATATGTCTTTTTAAAGAAAGCGAAAAAGGAAAAAAAATATGTTGAATAAATGATTTAGATGCTGCAAACGCTTATAGAAACCTTTGCCTTGCATTTATTTTTTTAGAAACTATCACATTTTATAATGGAAAAAAATTATTGAATTAATGATACAGATATTGCAAACGATTATAGAAATATGCCATTAAGTCGGGATTTCAATGCATATCATGTCTAAATTCAATCGGGTTTACCATACATAGAGAAGATTTGTTGAATAAATGATTTAGATATTGCAAACGATTATAGAAACCTTTGCGTTGCATTTATTTTTTTAGAAAACATCACATTTTTTTTATTTTTATTTTATCCAGTCACGTGCTAAAAGCTACATTTCTTTAGATTTATTTGCGACTAGCCGCCTTTGGCGACCAGCCGGTTCACCATGAGTAATGCATTCTAAAATTTTCAATTAAATCACATATTCTTTAGCCAAAATTTAAGAAATAGTTAAAGTTAAAAGATTCAGTTATTAGTAGTTAAAGAGTCGGTAACTTTATTCGGAAAAACTTTTTGAGTTTAATGCTCTAATAATTTATCGATTATGCTTCCAAAATATTAAAAATGTTTTTTTTCGGTGATGTTGCCAAAATGTTAAATATGTTTTTCAAAGAAAGCGAAAAAGAAAAAAATTATTGAATTAATGATACAGATATTGCAAACGATTATAGAAATATGCCATTAAGTCGGGATCTCAATTCATATCCTGTCTTAATTCAATCAGGTTTACTGTAAATAATGATAATTTATGGAATTAATTATATAGATATTGCAAACGATCATAGAAACCTTTGCTTTGCTTTTATTTTTTTAGAAAATATCACATTTATATATATTTTTTATTTTATCCAGTCACGTGCTAAAAGTTGCATATCTTTAGATTTGACTTGCGATGATAGTTGTTTTTTTTATTTGAACTTCCGGCATTGTTTTCTTTTATTTTATCCAGTCACGTGTTAAAAAAAAACATGGTTAAAATATTTCTTTAAAAATTCGTTAAAAATATAAGCTTGAGTTACACATTAAAACACTGATACCATTAAAAAGCTAATTTTTTTTTAATCTTTAAATTGATATTAAAATCATGTTTGTCCGATAATACTTTCGGAAGTTATAGCGGAAAAACGTCGAAATTTCGCCTAAATTTTAATTAATTCAAATTCTAATTAAAAATTCGAAAAAAGGGCTCCGAGGTGCACATTCCCGACCTCCAAGGTATACATGTACCAAATTTGGTAGCTGTAGGTTCAATGGTCTGACCTGTAGAGCGCCAACACACACACATTGAGCTTTATTATAAGTATAGATTTCCATGTCCCATTTAGAATAAAGAAGCATCTTAATGTGTTTCTTTGTGTCGCTCACAGGGATATTGGTAGCAATGGAATTAGTCGCCAATTTGGCAGCCTTGTCTACCTCCTCGTTCCCTAAAATTGAAACATGGGATTGTACCCAACAGAATAAAATTTTATAATCTGTTGGGTACCATCCGATGTTGGTATTTTAGGGAACAGCTTAACAGTTAACAGCTAAAACGTAGCGAAGTTGCAGCCAAATCCATCAAGGGTGTTGTTGACTTTCTGTTCTGTCAGTATTTTCATAAATACGAAAACTTAATAACTCAAAAACACAATGATTTAAATATATCATATTTGAATGTGATTTTGTGACTACAATTGTAATTCTATGTCAAATTTTGGTTTCAATCGATTGAAAAAAGTACTCCCATAATGAATATTTGTTTTTTATCCCTATACTAAGAAATAATAACTCTCATGTTTGGTAGTATAGAAATAAAAATATGAGCACTCGTGACTCAATGTTCACAATTTTTATACCAGGCAAAGAGAGATAATATGTTTAATGGAATTAAGAAAGGCAGCTTCAAGGGCACCACTCCTGCCAGTTTCTTCCAAAATTAAAAAACGATTTTTTTTTTAAATTGGATGTCAGCCCCCATTAACTTCCTTATAAGGATGTGTGGCCGCTCTACTGGCAAGATCGCTTTTTCTAAAGCTATCAAATTTAATGCAGATATCTACTTCAGAAAATAAAAATGTCAACCGTAGAGTGATTTTTTTTAATTATTAGAATTTTAATTAGAAACTTTTAAAGTTGTCGATGTTTTTTCCGCTATAAATTCTAAAAATATAGCAGTAATGTTTTTTATATCTTAAAACTTTTTTAAAAAAACTAAATCTTTTCAATGAGATTTATAATTTTGTATCATTATCTATTTTTAACTTTAATTTCCTTTTTTAAAAAAATATTTCAATAAAACTATTTAGATATGTATCACACAAAATAAAATTAAAATTCTACAAGGTACAAGCATGTTATGCTTGCATGCAAAATTAGCTTTCATCAATATGTTACCATCACGCTGATAAAAGCATAAATTAAAATATTAATTTTTACTACATTTTAAAAAAAGCTTAATTTTTGTTTCGTGTTTATGAATCAAAAATCAATATGCACTATGTTTTACAGAAAAATAGATGCAAGAAAAATGTTTCTGTGACATTTAAAATATCTGTATTATATTTTAATAATTCGATATTACTTAAAACAAACACAAAACACAACTGCTAATTTTTGAACTGTTAGAAATAAGGATTCATGTCTAATAAGAAGGAATGTCTAAATGAAGAAAGTAATTATATTTTACAAAATTTGAGTTAGTAAATATTCTAATGAAATATAAAATATCAGTTGTTAATACAAACTGTTTGTCCTATAAATCATATCTAATAAAATATTCGTGACACTTTAGTTCATTCATTTGCGACAAAAACTGATTTATGAAATCTAATTTCAATATTCTATAAAAATGCACCATTTTAGACTACTTGGAATTTCGGAAATTCTCCAAATCAGATTTGATTTAAATTTATAAAATCGTTGATTCCCTTAAATAACGATATCTAGGTCAGATAACTCAGACAGATTCGACCACAGAAAATTAAATCATACTTTATATATTTTTAATTTAAAGATAGAGTGTCAGGATTATTTTACTAAATATAACTCATAAGAAGGGTGGATGGTATTAAATTTAACCTTTATAAACAAAATTATCATGTTAAGATGTTTTGAAAGTCTTTTCAAATTTTTGAAATCAAGTTTTTAATAATTTTTCTCCAACATTTAAAAACTAACCAGGTTTGCCAAGCATCGATTTTGTTTTTTCTTTGAACCTTAAAGTTCGATATACAGATATTCAAATGCATGTATATATATTCAAGGCTCTCAACAAAAAAAAAATTGTTGTTTTAAAATTATTTTAAGGCCCACACTTAGTTTCTCGGTGTCATTTTTTTAAATAGATTTCTTTGTTAAAACAATCAAAAGCTTCTCGTACGAATATTTCTCTCACAAATTCAAAACAGTAATATTTTCCTCTTCCTGTTTGAAAAATTGTTTTCAAGAGTTTCCATCACGTCAGGATAGCGTATTTCTCACTTCGAGTAACAGAAAAACAAACATTCCTTTAAACAAAACAGATTTCACGTAAAAGGAAAATTCTTTCCACAATTCTGTGCTATCTGGTAGATAATCTTACAACCTTTGTTGACACTGAACAACAATAGGAATTTTTAAGAACGCATTACTTCCGTCCTAGTGTTTTTCCAATTCTTATGAATCCACATGCTGAAATACAAAATCGGATTTATACTTCAGATATAGTTTTTTGAAAAACAACTCTGGCACAAAACTGAAGATCATAATCAACCTCTTTATCACTGATCAAGATAAAGAGTTTCATATTCAGCTGTTTTTTCTTCTTTTCTTTCCCTCTTGAAACAAAACTTGACAAAGTTATTGTGAAACCAGATTCAAAATGATTGGACAATAACCTCCGTAAAATTTCTTCCATGTTTTTAAATAAAAGTGTTATACTTTCCCCATCCTAACAAAATTATTGACATTGGGCAAGGTCATGTGGTTTTATTGTCAGAATCGTAGGCAAGAGACAAAAATTTTGGGCTTTGTACTATAGTAAAGAAAATCAAATATGCGATTTGGAAACTCCCCCCCCCCTGAAGAATTATTAACCCTTTAGCTACATATCTTACGACTTCAGGGAGTTGGCGATCAGTCTACTTTTTGTTACATCCCACATTTTTCGCAGTTAAGGTATCCGACTACATTAAAAACACTGGTTTTCGGCCACATTGGCGATTTTTTTTCATTGTTGTTTCTTGTAGTTCAGACTTTCCTCTTTCCTAAACGGCTCATTTTTCCTAGGAAAAGGGATGTTTACCAGGGTAATTTTAAGCAAAACATATTTTTTAGTAAAAATTTGTCTTTAACTTCAATTTTAATTTTCATAAAAATTCTCAACCCTTAACATGATATCTCAAAAACTAATAGAGGTATTTATATAAAAATTTCAGCGTGCATTTTAAATAATATGAACAATGAAATGAACCAAAAGTTTTATTGTTGATGAAACACGTTTTCATTTATAAGTGTTTTGGAAAAATTAAGCAGTGAATTTAAAAAAAAAATATGCAAATATGCGTATATTTTTATCTGTAACTTCTTTGCATCTCAAAATTTTTCTTAGATTTTGGTTCATTTCATTCATCATCATATTCTATAACTTGTGTACAATGAGAAATAGGATTTCTGAGTTACCATTTTGTGTAGAGCGATAATCGTTTTGGTTAAATTTCGCTAAAATGTACTACAAATTTTCCTATTTATGAAAATATATTATATTTTCAAATAATTTTTTTTGTAATTACATGTTTATAATTGACAATCACAAATAGTTTTGAAAAATGTAATTTTTTAAAAATTTTCCTTCGAACGTAGTCGGATACCTTAAGAGAGTTTATTTTCACAATTATAGATTGTTGTTATATTATATTATTATTGAGTAACATATAGAATCAGTTCAGTTTCTTTGAAAAATATTTGAACTTATTTGTTAACATCATATCCAAATAGTGATTTTAAAGAATGATTCAGCCAGTGGGTTAAACCTATGCATTCTGAAAAGTAATTTGAAACATAATTATACACTTAACATATTATTTATTTATTGCTCCGAAAAATAAATATAATTGTTTTAACCCATTTAAGCCTACTGCGCCATTTTTGGAACACCCCTCACATAAAAGTTATTTTTATTATATTTTTTTACCTAACATACGGAAATTTCATGCAACAATTCCAATTTTTTAACCTTAGACTTAGTTAAGTTTAGTTATATTAACGTCCCGTTTTAAGCAACACGAGGGCTATTTTGGGACGGACCTTGTCATTTTGAACCACGGTCAGATGACGAGGAAGACACCTGAACAGGCACCCCCCCTCCACACCACACCAGCGGGAGGAGGTTTGGCCTGACAGATTTAACGTGCAAGAGACCCCCTCACACGACGGATCTTCGGTGGAATCGAGTCTCGAACCTGAAACTCTCCGGTTCCGAAGCCGAGACTTTGCCACCAGGCCACCGCTGCCCTTTTTAACCTTAGGCATAAATGGGTTAAGCTGAATTCTCCCGTTTTGATTAATTTGCATCTTCTTACTACTGTGTAGGTATTTTTAACAATCAAAATTAAATAAATAAACCGTCAAAATTATGCAACGTCATCATCTGAGTTCAAAGAATTAATGCATAACCTCAATTTCAGTAATATCACATACTAAATTTCATTTATTTAAATCACTGCTTTTGTTTTAACCATCGCGTTTACATGTTCATGAAAATACAGATAGAAGATTCATGGTTTTGATTCAAATCCAAACTTTAGATGCTAGCACTCTGTACCTAAAATTATTTATCTCTTAGATTTTTATATTAAGCGTCTCTTACTTCTTGCATATGAATTTCATTTAAAACTTAACAGAAATTGAAAATTCTGAGTAAAGTTCTCGTTCTAAATCACCTCTGTCTAGTTCAAAGCATTTTCGAGCTATCGTGCTCACAGACAAATAGACATAATTCCTAAAATCAACTTGCCTGTCTCAGCAAGGTCTGAAATGTGGAGATTTAGTTATATAACACACAATAATAGTCTAGTCCGGTGGTCTCGTTATTAATCAGTCTGTGACGTTTTTATATTAAACATCTGGATTTTTGTGTAAGGAGAATAAAGAGATCACTATCCTCAAAAATAGTAATTAGTTTGAATGTGGACAATTGCTTGATTAGTTTTAAAAAGACTGTAACCACAGGTATGTGGAGTTGTGCTATTTTATGTATATCGTTTCATTAAATTCCTTCTTTGTAACAGTAAAAAATGTTTTGCCACAAATACTCAATGGTGAATTTTTGGCTAAGCAGCTACTAAGAGATGCTTGATTTTTTGGGGCCACAAGCAGATTTGTTTTTAAAAAATGTTCCCAAATTAGCTTTTAAACAAATTCCTAAAAAATACAAATTCTATGAATAATAAATTATAGCTATAATACTAGAACTTTATCAGATATAGTTAGTCAAATTCCTATCTCTTACAGTAGGATCAAAATGTTGTATGTAATAAATAGGATGTATGTCTCTGACAAATTTGGCTTTTAAATTAAAGTTTTTTCAATTACTTTTTCACAATTACAAGTGATTTTAGATAATTAACAGCCTACAAAGCATAGAAAAAAAATTAGAATTTATTTTTGTGTCTTATCATAGAGAATTGAATAAAATAGAGTATGTGCATAAAAAATATCTTTTGTTATTGACTGAACCAAAACTAGAAACAAATTTAAAATTTCAAGGCAAAAATCATAAGCTTATAGGTGGTTTTTTTTTTTTTTTTTTTTTGAATTTCTAAATTATTTTTATATATAAATGGACTGATGCCAATTCAAATGTTTTCATCTTTTTATGCTCAGAGAAGCTCTTAAATATTGAAATCCATTTATTCTGATAATAGCATTTTTTCTGCATATATTCCATATGTGAGGAAGTAAATAAAAAAGACCAACATTTATAACTGAAGACCACTTACCTTCATTTTTCAAAAAATTGAAAAGTTATATTGATATGCTAAATAAAAAAAAGCAGAAATTCAAGATAATAAGAGCATATGTGTCAATACATTCAGAATTAAAATTAAAAGAATATACTAGAATCATTTTTGAAAAAAAAAAAAAATACATACTGAATATTTTAGTTTAACAAATCACTGCAATTTTAACGTTAGTACTAATAATAGATTATGATGCAAAGATAAAAAATGAAAGGGTATTAAGGACTTAAATCTTCAGATATTTTAATAAAAATATTTTATAATGCATCAGTTTTATTTTTTACTGATAAATGATCAGAATAAATCATAATATAGAATGCATAAAATAATTATGATATAATAAAAGTTTCCTAATGATAATTATTTTTCATTAATCAAAAATTTAAAAAAATACTTCTAATTTTTTTTTTTTAAATAAAAAGGCTTTTTTTTATGGGTAAGAAATGTTATTGGAAATGAAACACAATTCCTTTTTTTCTTTTAATTTTTTTATTGCAAGTATAATTTAAACATAATATTTTATAGGTAATAAAACATTTATCCAATAACTTTTCTGAAAATTTAAAGTGATATCACCTTCATGTAATTAACACTATTTAGGTTAACAGTCAGCATTTTTAATGTTTATAATATATATCAAATAAAATATTCAATCTTTTAGAAAAAAGAAAGAACCAATAGCACCACAAAAAATATTTTTAGGTTTATAAAAAAAACTAGAAACCACCAAATAATACTCAAAAATAAATATAAATTTCATTTTCGATTATATTAAAATACATTGATGAAAATCTTTTACAATTTAAACAAAAGGGCCAGGTTCAAATTGAGCATAAAGTACACATATTTTATTTTCAAAACCAACTTTTGATTAATAATATTATTTGCATTAGTATTATATAATGAAGGGAATTATCAAAACCCGTTCAATATTAACTTATAAAAAAAATAGTGAAAGAAAAATTTTATAATACACCAAAAACGATTTTTAAAAAAAATATAATGTCATCAAATAAGCCATCTTCATTATTAGTCTATATAAATGTTTAAAAATTTCATATTAAGGCCATTTCATTATAGATGATAAAATGTAAAATGCAATGCTTGATCTGAAACTTTTATTGCAATCCAGTAAAAAAAAATTAAGAATTTAATGAAAAATATATTATTTTGGATTTACAAACATTCAAAGTAAAATTACTTAAGAGTAATATAAATTTAATTTTGATGACAACGAAAAGAACAACTTTATTATATATATATAAACTATTGATATTGAACTAAAAAAATAGAATTCAGAAATATTTTTCCATTTTAAAATTTAAACAAATATTATTCTAAAACAAAACACACAATTCTCTCTTATAGATAAGCATTACAACCATATGACTTTATTGTAACCCTAATCAAAAAACTCTATAACATACGTAAAAACCACAATTATTTACAAAAACATATTAGCATATTTAAAATTAGATATGCTATATTTGGAGCTGGCATTTCTTGATTTGTTCAAAAAAATAAAATGTCCCTTCACAGAAATTTATAATACTAATTAAAATGTCTGTTTTTGAACATTCTGTTTTTTAAATAAATTTTAGATCAACACTATTAATATTTTTTTACCACTTTGTACAACCAACACACACATAGAATGTGTAATTATTTACAATAATTTTCTAAGATAGGAAAACAATAAATATATAGTTTTTCCAAAGATCTTCACAAACTAATATAATGCTACACATGCAATACAACATTCTGGAATGATAGTTAACACATCAAATCTTGGCTAATATGCAGAACATTAGTTCACTTTAAAAGACAGGGATGTAGTTATCAATCTTGGCTCTATGACGCTGGGCAACACACTCTGAAATCCACACAATGTTTCTGCACTCTTGCTCTTTCAACTTCACATAAGCATAAAATACACCATAATGGAACTGTTGAAGAAATGCACCACTGTTCAGTCTCACCTATTAGAATAAAATAATCTAGGTTTAATTAATTAGTATTAATGTAACTTACACTAACATAACTTTTTTTTTGTTTTTATTTCTACATAATAAATATGGAAAATGACAGATTTATCTTACATTACTGCCTTTTAATTATTGAGTACTCAAAATTTAATTTTTTCTTTTTGCACCTTTTAAAACCCTGAATATCACACAAGTTCAAATTACAAATAAAGTTATGGACATTTAAAACAGATAAGACAAAAAGAATTTCTTAGAAATGCAAACATTATATAAATTTACTAACTATAAACTGTTAAACCGAAAAAAAGTCAGTAAATTTATTTAAAATTGCATAGTTCTTAATCAAGTTTTTTACAGGGCAATAATTAATTTGAATCATATAACACCAACTTTTTTTAAATTAAAATGGCAAACATAAATATATTAAAAGAAATGCATAAAATGTGACAGAATTGTATAAAATATTGAAAAGAGATGCATTAAAAATTTTCTTACACATGCAACTTTCAAACATCAAATACAACAGAACTAAATGTCAAAAAAAAAAAAAAAAAATTCTGGAAATTATGAAATAATTCTCAACAAAATTAAAATCCAATTTGTATTGAAGAGATCCCTAATAAGATTTTCTTGATTAATCACTTGCTCCCAAGACCATTTAATTATCTGATATTTTATTTTTTAGTAAGTGTCTGTACTATTGTAAATCAAATCAAAACAGCCCTATTTTTAGGAGACCTTTGGATACTCAGAAAAATTTTTTAAGGGCAAGCAACTTAATAGGCACTTTAAGATAGATTTAGAGATATGATTTTAATTTATAAACAATCTATACACCAACAACCTAATGTTTTGAACAATTTACAAGGATATATATTTGAAATTGGAAGTGAAGTAAATATCACAGACAGTTAATAACATTTCTTATTTTTTAAATAATGCAAGAGAAAAACAATCTCATCATCTATATATGTATATTTTTAAAAAATTTAGAAGAAAAGCAATTCTGAGCAGAACTTCAAAGAAATAACATCAATTGTTCAATAGGATTTTTTATGTGTGTGTGCAGATTTGGATATTTTTATACCTTTCTCTTACACCTAAGCAAAAATTTACCTCATGCTCAAAGAACTTATCCTCCAGAGTCTTTTCACCAGGATTTGTTCCAGCACCTTCAAACAGCATTTGATATTCCTTTAATTTAAAAAGTTTAATTTTAGTTTTGAAATGTTTAACTAATATCCAAAAATAAAAATATATATAATATTTTAAAATGCAAGATGCTACCTAATTAAACTTACAGTATAATACTCAGCAACAGCTTTAACATGCTCATATTCATCAGTTTTAGCTAAAGCCTGAAGTCCATCAGGATATAATTTCCCACAGTGAGGATACAGCTTAGCTCGATCTTCTTTTGTCAGTTCCGTTCCAAATGAATTAATTGTGATAATAAAGGCTCTTCTATCAGCTTCAAACTAATGAAACAAATGACAAATATGCATTGAAAAGCAGAGAGAGTAATATTTGAAATATTTTTTTATGCTTAACATTTCATAAAGAAATTTGTTGATCATAGATCGACATAGATCTATTAAAGAAATAAAGAGCAGGAAATTATTAATACTAAATTAGAAGAAAAATGTAATAACATTACATTCAGTATATATATTTATTCAACTTTTTAGAATATATTTGTAATAAAATGAAAAAGGCATACAGACATAAATGCAACACAGATTATATATTTCATTTGAAATTCAAATTAAACCAAATTCAAATATAGCATTAAATTTGCCAACTAGGATCAACAAGGGTCTGACACCTCAAAACAGAAAGTCCCCAGTTTGTGAGGTTTTAGTTAAGTTATTGCATTCAATAAATTAAAGAAATTATAATTATCAAATGATATTTAAGGCATAATTAAAGAAAAAGTAAAGTATTTTTCATGCATTACAATTTTTGTAAACACTAAACTTTTATTTACTAAATCAGAATAAATTTCAATTTCTATAGTTTTTTTTTAATGAAGTATAATAACACAGTTAAAATTTCAAAGATGAAAAAAAAAAAAAAAAAAAAAAAAAAGAAGAAGAAGAAAAGTACAGCATTAATAAAAACATTTCAAATATTATATTTCAAAATTGAGTGATTTTCTCTACCCTCCCCCTTTTGAAATAAAATATAAATGAATCTGATTTTTTTTATGTTCATTATATTTCAATTACATTTTTCAATAATCATTTTTAATTTCAGCAGTAAATATGATATAATAAACATCTATGTATAATTGAACTAAAAAACTAGCAATACAATTGAGCTTCAAATAATCATCTAAGTTTAAAGGAAAGGTTTTATGTGTGTGCAATATCTAAAAAAACTATCACACTTATAACCATGAAATTTGGAACAGATGTCAATATAATGGTCTTTCAATGCACGAAAAAGTCTGAATTTTAAAATTTAATGTAGGAAAAACCTAGATTTTTATGTCAAAATTTTTTATTATCACATTGTTTTGGATGATTTTTTGTACATATTTCCTTGTAGTATTGCTCCTAAATAATTGCAGAACAAAAATTGTGCATCATAATAAATAAATAAAATTTTGTCTGCACAGAATGAGAAATTAGCTTTGCAAAAACTTAGACTAACAAAATTCGCTGAATTTTGAGACTATTTTTAATTAGTTATTTCTGAAAAATTTTAGAAAATGAAGTTAAAAAACATCCAAAATTATAATTCTGTTAGCTTTCCCAAATATTTTAAATTGATTAATCAAATATTTCTCTCAAATTTAAACAAGAAAGTAAAAATGCATTTAATCATCAATTTTTAATTCTTTTGTTGATGAGTTCATCATTTTGTGATCCACTGAAAGAAAGATTTTTGGGGGGGATTTAGGCAAGAAGACAGATTAAGAAATAATAATAATAAACTACACAGTATAGGTACATTTGATTTAAGATAAACTTTTGAACTGATGATATGTTATCTTTCAATTGATGACGTCAAGATTCAAATCCAACAGAATATAGTCCTAAGTCAGGTTCATCATATTATGGCCAAATTTCTAGAACATAGTATGCCAAAAATTGGAAACTGATGTTATAGCAAGATTTTAAATACATTTTCATTATCAATCATTTCTTTTTCATACCTGCATGATGTCATTACTGCAATAAAGAATTGCAAATTTACAATGAGCTTTTATCCTACTTTCATAATTTTATATTCTGTAATTTATTATTGATTTATTTAATATTCACCCTATGAAAAATTCAACTCATTTTAAGAAAAATTATAATATACATACAAAACAATGTAGTGGAATATATTGATGTTTTTATCACAAAAGATTTATTCAATGGATACAAACATTGTTCTTTAAATATATTACATTACACTATTTCATTTTTGCATTTAAAATCTACAGAAAACCAGAAGCTAGATTCATTATGATGAACAAAGTGAGATGTGAATGCTTTTAAAAATTTCACCAAACACTGCTGATTCAGTAACACTCCTAATGTTACTGAATTTTATAACTCATGTTTTGGCAAATATTTTCCCCAAAATATATTCTTTGAATGCATAGGGAAAATACTTATAATTTTATTTAAGAATTCTAATAAGATTGAAAAAAAAATTGCTTTCTCCTCTACTATTTAATTTTGAATCACGAGATTTCATTTATTTTGTACTTTTTATAACTAATTTTAAATGTCAACAAAATCTGCTGAAAAAATTAGATCGAGTGCAATGTTTAATTCTGCCCTGGATGCGATTGAAGTTCTTACAATAATACTGAAATAATGACCAAAAAAAAAAAAAAAAATTGTGCTTTTGATTTTGCAGGCACTTACCACATTAGGACTAATGTTATGCAAATTTTAGTTACAAATAAAAATGAACTAATACATTTTATTTCATAATTTCAAACTCACAAGACAATTTAAAAGTTGAAATACATTTGAAAATTAATAGGAAAATCATACTTACAGCTAAGATTTCACACATAACTTCAGCTGTGATACCACCCAATTCTTTGCAGAAATTATAGAAGGATTCAAGATAAGCCTGTCGGAAGGGGAAAAAAACTATTTTAATATGTTAAAAAGGTAGTTAACAAATATCAACTCAATAGAAAAGAAATGGGAGGTACAGGATTTGATCCAAAAAGTTTCAAATTCTAAATTTGAAACTTAATAGAATTAATGAAATAAATATTTAATATTAAGAATGTAATTTTGTACAGGATAATGTACAAAAATTTTATTCAAACCAGCACAACAAAGCATTTAATCATGAAATAAGTCACAGGCTACAATTCTGATCTTTCATATATTCATATTCTCCTGCTTTTATTTTAGAAACTTAAATGTGAATATTCTTTCAACAATAGTAGCTGTCATCAAGCATAAACGTTTTTAATGATGAATTATTACTTTTAACTGGTATCTGATCACTAGTAAGATAAAAATCAGAGGATGCAGATTTTTTTAAAAAAGTAATTCCAATCCAATACAATTAAAAATTGTAATAATAATAAATGCAACTTTTAGATATGAACAAAAGGAAATATATAAACGAAATAGTTATAGAAGAAATACTTTTAAGATATTAAGTCAAGCTCCAAAAATAACATACACTTAAACAACAACAACAAAAAAAAAAAACTTAAAATAAGAACAAAATTCAAAAACAAGTATAAGATTTTTATGCAAAATAAACAATTTATAAATACATATAACAATATAGCTTCTATTACCATGCATTGAAATGTGTGGACAATAAAAAGATAAATTATATACCTTGTACAGGGTGTTTCTGATTATTTCAATATTCATTTCATCTAAATCTTGTTCAGAAATACAATCTTCGAAAAATGGAGCTGTAAAATAAATTAAAATATAAGAAAATGAAGTAATTCCAAATATACAGCATATCAAACTTCTTAATTTAAGTTCAAGAAATTTGTTACTTTATAATAAGTATAATAATAAAAAGTATTTTTATATTTTTATATTAATTATTCACAGTTAGCTTGGCTAACCAAACTATTGGAATTCCAAAAACTTATAAATCCTTTCATTTGGAATTTTGAAATTATGGAAGACTTATTATTACTTCTAATAAGGATTCATATGATTATTACAATACATTTATGATTAATACAATACATTTCATTAATTTCTATACATTTCAATGTAAAATAAAATATATGAAGTTGTTAGGAATAAAGTTAAAAATTTGTAATAATTAAAAAAAAAACATTTAAAATTGAATCTGGTATTCCAGAAGTGAGATTTTGAGGAATTCAAACAATGAAGGGATTATTGTAGGCAATTAAATGAACTCAAATAAAGACTGAAGCCTAAATTTGAATAAAATCATACTCGTGTGTTGGGTGTCATTCCTAAGTTCTTAGTTAAAACAAATAAGCTATTTTATTAAATATTTTTTTAACTTGAAACGTTATTCAGCAATTTATTTAAAAAAAGCTTTATGATGCACATTTTCTAAGTTTTAACACAAAATCTTAAAGCAATACCTTTTAGAAAATGCATAGCATATGCTAACCATGATGAGATTTTAAGAAGACAGAAATCGTAACTTTAAGCATATTTCCATGTTATAACAAAACTATTCCTAACAAATATAAGTAACTTAGCATAATGAAATATTACTTTAATATCAGATTTTACTAAGAGAGTGACAACTAAAGAAAGCTTCACATTAAAAATTTAAAAAAACAAAAAATAAACTAAATTTGTAATAAAAGACTGCAAGTCGTAAAAGTGTATCGTAAAAGACATCCACAAATAAAAGTACCTAGAGGCGTATCCACAAGAACTGCATTATATAATTCAGCAGGAGTAGAAGCAATATGAATGGCTTCCATTTGATCAAAACTTCCCAAAGGATGACATTTTGGGATCAGCTCCGAGATGGGTCGTTGGTGAAGAGTTCCAGTTATAAGCAAGATAATATTATCAATCATGTAGCTGTATCTGAAATATACATATATGCAATCTTTTAAAATAAAGCTAGTAATAAAATCAAATTTTCAAGGAAAAATGTAAATTAACTTTCTTTCTCACAATGCTTACATAAAACAGTCTCTTTCAACTTTTTAAAAATATAAGAAGCAAATTAAGTGGAGTTTTTTTTGGGGGGGGGGGGGATATTTTTTTAAACTATATCTTTTATTAAAAATTTTACCAAAATGACTTGTATAGTATATTAAAATTTCTTTTTCATAAAAAGTTTCATTTTTGTAGTTTTCCTCTAATTTTTTTAACATAATGAATTCATTATAGCAATGAAATTTAGTTATTTCATTGTTCTAAAAAACCCTTTATTAATATGCTTTTTCAATGTTATAATTTTAAAAAAATTTATGTTTTCTTGGAACATTAACTCCAAAGTGGGATTTTTACTTCTGTTTTTAGCATATTTTTACAGGCAAAACTTGTACACCAATCCCATTAAATGTATTTTCCCCTTTAATTTAATCAAATAATTAAAAGAAATTTTAAATAAATACATTCAATATCTATTCTATATTTTTAAAGTCATGAATTTGAGGTGAATTTGAATCATTAATTAGTTTTTGATAAGCAAATCTTTATTTTTATATCCAAAAAGTAAAATTTTGTATTTGTAATTTAATTCTTTTCATATATGTGCAGTGTTTATTTTATAATTAACAATATTTTAATGATAAAATAATTTTTTTTGGTTCTGACAAGATAAAAGAATGATTCAAATTCATACTGCACATTTATAAATTAATTTTGTTTCAAGCTATATTTTAACAGAAGCAGTGTTACAAAATTAAATCAGGCATACTGCTATAAAACACACATATCAAAGATATACAAAAGAAAATACAAAATAACACATTTTATACTTCATAACGTAAATGTAAATTTAATTATTCTAAACACTTTTGGATTTTCCATTTAAAGATTTTTAATTAGATCAATGAGAAAATAAATAAATTGGTTATTTTTTTCAAAAGCTTTTTCTCCATATAGATTTTTATATTATTTAATATGTTCACAATATTTCTTTACATTACATCCAGTGACCTCATTTAAACATGAGAAATAGACCAAAAGAAGGAAAAGGCATAGTGTCTACAGAACAATGAAAGCTGCTAGAATTCCTTAATTTCACCTCATATTTAATGCTATTCAAGTATTCTTACACTTTTCAAATGTGGTATATCATTTAAACCTGTTTAAAGAATTGCTTGATATCTGCATATTTGAATTCAAATGAAATTTAATAAAAATCTAGGGATATCTTTTGTGATAATAAATACTACAGAAAATGAGATCACAATGTCTATCACCTTCTTAAATGATAAGATGCTAGAAAATAAATGTTATTCTTTTTAATTTTAATAATATATAACATGTGTGTAGAATATTGAAAATTATTTTAAGAAATTTGTTTGATACTGCAGCATATTTAGATACCATAAATGAAAAAAATAATGTTCAACAGTGTGACCCATCTTTACCAGTGACTAAACCAACAAAACTTTTACAATAATAATACCAGAAACAAAGAAATAAATATAAACATGGTTTGAGTTAATACAAATATTGATAAATCCTCTTTTGACTAGAAACATTATTTGAATAAGATATTTATCACTGAAATAGATCAAGAACTAATTAATGTTATATCTAATTAAAAATGTGACACCAGAAAGATTTTAAAAATTTCTCACGTAATATAATCCAGAAAAGTTGATAAAGGTTCCACTGCTTGATTTCTGATGTGGATAAATTCAGTGACTAGCTTTTCTCTCAGTTTATCTTCTATGATACTGACAGTTAAAGGACTTGGCTCATTAGCAAGAAAATTGCCATAATCTGTGCTCTGCAGATGGACCTTCAGATCTAAAAGTTTAAAAGCAGTGTTCGTATTTCAATAAGCACTGATGGATTAAACACACACATACACACAATAATAAAACAGTTCCAAGTTTCTCAATCAAAAACAATTTTAAAAAATTAAAAATTTATAGCACCAAGAGTTTTGAAATTAAATATATCTTACGAAAAATATGTTAAAAAACTGAAAAGACATAGATCTTGAAAACGTTTAAAACTTAAGTACACAAACATTCATTGTTAATATACAGTCTAACTAAAATTGAAACTTAAAAGGCAAAAATCATGAATATTTACCTTCCAAAGTTTCGCACTGTACAAGATTGTGATAATCAGCGACTTTGAGAATTCCGCACTTAAAACCTCGAATTAAGCCTTCCAAATAGCCATTATCGACATTAAAGAGTATTTCATGCATTTTGGAAAATATTTTTTAAATAATTTAAAAGAACGACCGATTTACTCGCACGGAGAACTCCCAGTATATGTCTGCTTATTGCGCATGCCTATTACAAATCTGTACACCGAATCATGTGATTACCAAAATGCATTAAATACACCCAGAATTTCAATAGAAAAATACACAAAAGTTTTAAAAAATTTTATGATCAAACTTTGTCTGGAAATGTACAGTGAAACAAACTGCTTAATAATTATGATAGAGTGAATGTTTATTCCCTCCTTTTTTCTAAATTGGGTTGTGCAATCAAAACCGTGACTGTCTCTATTTTGAATCATTATTCTCCAAGTTTTGGTATCCATGGTCACAGGTTGAATAGTGATTAGTGTTTTTAAAATCCATAGGTCTGAGCTTGTCTTGCTTAAAACACTATTATTAAGTAAAAAAAGTTTTCTATAATTTCATAAAGAAATTATTGTATACTTTTCGCTATGGCAGTAAGTCATCATTTTTTATGGTAAAATCCTATTTTAGCCCACCTCTGGCGACTTTTTCAAAATCTTGCCAAATTGAAAGTATTGGAATTAAAAGGTTAAGAAAAAAGAATTCTTACCTTTCGCCAAAAAATTCTTATTATTCGCCAAAGGTGGGCTAAAATAAGATCGACCCTTTTTGGTATTATTACTTTGTTTGTGTACATGTCATTTTTATTCATGATGATAATAACTATAATTTCTCGTGAAGTAAAAATGTCCTTCTCCAGTTCAATTTATTTCTTCTGTACGTGTGATGATGTCATCTGCTGAATAAAATTTATCAATCCGTTGGCTAATGCCCTAGAGAAAGTCATACATCATACAAAATAGTCATAGTTAAGAAAGACATTTTCCCATTATAAAGCTAGATGATCAGGTCGTATATCTTATTCAAATTTGTAATCAAAACGATCAAACATGCTATTAATTAATATATTTAATGTGACGCCACTTTTAATATTTCTTCATACTTGATATAATTTAAATGACATTTGCAATTAACATTCAGTGGTAAATTCAAATATGCTGGGTGTTTGATATCCTTTGTTGATTTAAGGGAATTTTTTTTATTTTTGTGACTGTTTTTCAATATAACTTTAAAATTTTTGCCAGATATTTTAGAAAATTTATTTATATGTCTGTATATGTCGTTAATAATAATATCCTGTCATTTAATAGTGAAATAAGAGTAGATAAAATGAAAGAGCATTATTTCGTCATTTAAAAATATGATCCATTATGTATTTTATTTTTTATTGTCACTAAAATTATTATGCATTTTTTTAAAAATTAAGAAAGAAATTAGGATTTTAAGCATTTGTTTTAAACTGTGGTATTGAAGATTCACTTGAGATATGAAATATTGATCTAGTGGATTTACTTACATTTCTGTCATTTTTCAAAATATTAATTTTATTCTTGAAATTAAGAAATTTTTCTCTATTTTCTGGTATATTAACTAAAATATTTCCTATATCATTTTTCTTAGTAATGTTTTATAAATGCTAATAAATTCTGAATGGTATAAATTTCTGGTTGTGATTATATTTGCTATGTATTTCTTTTCAGACTGAGATAGATGAAACTTTTAAAAGAATTCAGTCTCACAAAGGTGTGATGGGTATCATTGTTTTGAATACAGATGGTATGAATTATATTACGTAAATCAAATATTTTATTTCTTTTGTTTTAAAAATTCATTTCTTAAGAACTTAATGAATTATATATCATTAAGAAAATATTCATTTTATAATTTTAGTGACATGATTTTGGATTTATTGAGTAGATGAATAATTCCTTATTTATTTTTTAACATTTTCAAAAAAAATGTCTCATTTAGATAATAGTGACTAATTATATTGAAATTTAGTTGTGCTAATATCATTAAACTTTATTTTATTAATTAGTAAAATAAATGCTTATGATTAAAAGATTTAGTCTGATAAGAGAATAATAATTCTATAAAAACTTCCTATGTTAAAAAAGAAGTCAGTTAATGAAAGAAATATTTAATTTTTCATTTATTAGCATAATTATTATTTTATAATTTTTATGTATTTGCATAAATTTAGAACTGAATTAAAAACCATTTTTATTGCAATAGACATTTAAATAAATATAAATTTGAAATGTTGGTGATGAATTTATTTTAAATTGAAATTATTTCATGTAAGATGTGTAAAATTTCAATATATATATATTTCTCTTTATATATACTTTGTGTATTGTTTAGCTTATATTAATCTTATTTAATTTCTCCCAAGGCATCCCTATCAAATCAACAATGGATAATAATTCAACTATTGAATATGCTGGTTTGATTACCCATCTTTTAGACAAAGCTCGACAAACGGTGAAAGAATTGGATAATACTAATGAGCTTACATTTCTGCGAGTTCGATCTAAAAAGAATGAAATATTAATTGCACCGGGTAAGTGTTTCATTTTTCTTATTTAAAAAAAAAACTATTTAAGATTCTCCAAATTTTTTTTTCTTTAGTTTACTATTATTTATAATTGCTAAATATTGTAAATCCTTTTTAAAATTAAAGAATATTTTAGAATGATTTGAACAAATCATTGAACATTCAATTTTAGAAGTACTCATGATATTTTAAAATTATTAAAGGTCTCTTTAAACTGATTAGAAATTTCTTTGAAGTAAATTCTTAATTTCATGATGATTTTATAAATCTTTTTAAAAAGCTCATACAGTTTTAATGTTTTAATAATGAGCATTTTTACCCTTGAAATTTCTTGATGTAAAATATTTCAATATTTTTAAATATTTCTTTTCTTGAATTGAATTATTTTTTTAATAGATAGAATTGAATAATTCTGGAATATTTTTATAATTTTAATACTGCACATAATAGCTTATGCAGAATGGTTTGAAGAAAAATCAATAAAAATTACCTAATTATTGATGTTTTTACCTTTAACTGTATTTATTTTTATTGTATTAAATACCATTAATGACTGATTGAACTTTCTTCTCTTATAGATAAAGAATATATGATGATTGTTGTGCAAAACCCAAATGAATGAATGTATTGAAGATTCTTTTATTTATATTAATTTTTATAATAATATATGCTTTTCTCTGTTTATAAATGTAACTAGTCTGTTTTATGCAAAATTTTATCTTTAAAAATTCAGTTTACATTGTATTCTAATTAATTAAATAAATTTTTGTTCATTACCTTAATTTCCTATTCACGTTACCTTTAAATCGTATGAAAGAATTACACCATTACAGATGCAATTACCAGAAAAGGGGGGAAAAGAGATACTTTGAGTGTTGTATTTCATTTTATATTGTATGCATATATCATCAAATTTTAGATATGTTCGTTTACATTTGAATATATCTTGCAATATAACGTCTTTTTAATGTCTGAATAATATATTTACGATGCAGTATAATGCTATCTTTATACAGTAATTAAAAATATTAATAGTTGTGTATTATTTTTGTCATTTATATATGCATTATTTAAACAGAGATAATCTTCAATCTTAATATAAGTCATTGTGGCTATTTATATGTTCCATATGTTAAATGAAATTCAGCCAAACTTTGGACATTTATTATTTAAGATATTCTCAATTTTGCTATTGGACAGCAACTTCAGAGTAAATTATTCTATAAAAATATTTTTATAAATTCTTAAAATTCTAATTTTAACCTTTTCAATAATACCAACATAATTTTTGTGCAGTTTTCTTTTAACTTTTCAAAATCTAATAATTAATTGTGTAAATGTACAAATGTACTATTTTGAAAATTAAACATGATTTTGACATTTTTCCACAATATCTATTAAAAATATTATCTCACTAAATTTTTTAATGCTGTTCTAAGGTTTAAAAAGTGGCTTATTATACAATTTGTTTCTTTCATTTTAATTAATTTTTAGAAATTACTTTTATACATAATATGGAACTGTATATTTTTGTTGTTAAGGATTAACAATAAATTTTGCTGAATATGTTTCAAGTGTATATCAGAATATGTCATCAAAATTTTGGATATATACTTGATACAGTTTAATTTCTTTGGACTTTTTAGAGGACTTTCAGTTCTCCATGTGAAAATCTGAATCTCCTGAATGTATTATGGGGTGTTAAATGAAGGTTTCAGCCCCAAAAGATCATGATAAAAGCTACTTTTACGATTTCTTCTTCCACTCATTATACCATATTTTGTGGTGAAAAAACTCTTTATGTACACTTTTGATACTTACTTTTTAGTTACTGAAAACCAAATTTCAATACAAACCTTCAATTTTCAAACCTAAATGTCATAACAAATTCCATTAATCTAAGCTGTTGCATTGCTGAGTTAATGTGCTCGTGTACACTCAGATATACCGATCAACATCTAATTCATAGGTGGGTGTGTTCCCCCACAATAAGTTCTTGTAACTCAAATCGATCTAAAATGTTAAAATTTATTGAAATTTTGAGGTTGAACTTTATTTTTATATAATTTACATACAAAAAATGTAGAAATAGCATTATATAAAAGTAAGAATAATTTGATTATATATCTTTTTAAATTGTGTATGTATATTTTTCATCTTTTGCTCAAATTAAAATTATGCAAATCTTTGTTAAAGATCCATTTAGTTCTTAAACAATTTTTGTTTCGCATATATATGCTGTAAGAATAATAATATATAAAAATGAACATTAAGGTTCAATACATTTTAATAGTTGATTTATCTGAAATTGTTAGTACCCAATAAATTCATGGGTGATTTTACTGAAATTGAAAGCAACAATTATTTAGAGCAAACCAAATTTGTATGTACTTCAGGAGCAGATGACAACTAATAAACTTGTGTGCATATTATCCAATAATAATAAACAATGTATGTATGTATTGGTACTTTATAATATAGACTCACATAAATTACTAAATCTAGTGCAGATATAATTTAAAGTTGCAATGTGCATTTCAAAGTGACTTTTTAAAAACGTAATTGAAAATTGGCAACTTTCTGTGCAAAATTGTTTTTTATCATATCAATTTAATAGCCATGTAAATTTTTCCTAAATTTTAGCAATTTTTTGAATTTATATATAAATGTTTTAATTTTCTAGAAGAATTTTCATGAATTTCAACTATTTTTATTGTTTGATTTCATTTTTCCTTCATCATTTCATTGTTTCAGAATGTTGGCTTTTCCGTTACAACTGAAAATATCATTGCTCAAAATAAATTTTTAGATCTTTTAAAAATTATTTTTAATTAATACCAACCTAATTATCATGCTGATTTTTCTTGTATTTTGACATATATAGATATTCATAATTTTCAATAATAAAGATCATCATTGGCTGAAATTCAAATTTTTTGCATTGCCCCATCAAATATTTAATCATAAGATTTTCTTCTTTTGTTTTGTTGGAAAGGGAATTATTTTTATTATGTATGTAATTTACGTAAGGAATAAGAAATTGAAATTCCCCTTTGCTAAATTTAGAAGATAAATTATTCGAACTAAACAGGTATAAGGCTATTAAAATAACATGGCTATATTTTAAACTATTTTCTTGGAGGAATCATGATCATTAAATTACTATCTAAGGATTTAAATGAAAAGAGAAATAATATTAAATTGAAATTACATTTAATAATTAATTGAAGTTATAGTCCCTACACTCTGAATATTCAATGTAGCTGTAAAAGGTGGTAGTATTCAATAAATGTATCATAGAGTTCAATTTCTTTACAATTAAATTTAAATAGCAAATCACTGTTATTAAGAGATAAATTTGGCATTTTTTATATCTTTCTGCATAAATATAAATTTTCAAATCTTGAAATTGTGCCATTCTTGAACAGTTAATAATTTCTGATTAAATAGCTGCCTAATAAGGATGGACTGAAGGAGAAGGATGACTCAGGCTAGTTCAATTAAAAAAATATTAGCCTATTTGTCTATTAAATAAATACATGTACATTACTACACATTGTAGGAATTATAAAGTGAAAACTATGATTATGTAAGCTTTCAATTATTAAAATCATTATCAAATAAATTACTCATTTTCTTTATACATTGGTTTTGTATACTGAAAAAAGCTCCTTATTCGCGCTTCCTTCATTCGCATTTTCACTATTCGCGGATTAAAAAAATGCGACCCAATTCCTATATTCATGGCTAAATATTTCTTTATTCGCGGATTTAATAAGTACGAACATAATAATAATAAAAGGATTCCAATAGGTATCCAACCCTATACCCTTTGTAAATGCTGTCAAATGGACTAATAAAAGAAGTAAAATAGATCTTATTACAACTTTGCCTAAAGTATGTTGTTAAATGCTAACTGCAAACATAGCCGAAATCGCGAATGGAATAGGACGAGATGGGTTCGAACAGATAGAATCAAGTGGCATTCAGGAATTGCTTGAAATGCAAGATGAAGATCTGATTGATACCGACTTGGAGGAAATGTTAAATTAACTGCCCATTGAAGAAGAGGCTTCAACAAGCACTTGAAACGTGAAATTTAATTTGAAAAATCTTGGTGAAGTTTTAAGATTGGCAAATGAGCTTTGCCAGTTCTTTATGAATGTCTATGGAACAAAGTCATTTTTAAGAGGCAAATTGCTAATGCGACTGCTGCGTATCAGTCTGAATTGAAGGAGCTTTTAAAAACTGCCAAGCAAGAGAAAATTACAAAATTATTCCAACCATTGTCTAAGCCTTAAGATAATTAATCAAAATGTTCAAAAACTTCAATTAAATTGATTTTTTTATATATTTTTATTTTGTCGCCTAGGAATGTATCCCCTATAATCCCATATAAATGACCATTCCGTATTCACGGTTTCGGTAATCATGAACTAATTTTAAGATCTTATAAACACGGGAATGCAGTCATCTTGACTTCTTCTTCTTGCATACAGCTGACCACCCCGCCACCACTGAACGTCTATCTTGTGTATAGCTGGCCACTTTTATCAACCTCATAATTCATCGAGATTAAGATTAGATTTTTAGTTAAAAATTAAAGTAACTTAACTTGTCTTAATAGTTTCTTCAACAAAATGCTTATGCTTCAAATTTATATAGATACATCGTTTATTCTGTTTTAGAAGCCTTAAACCGTTTTGTTGATTTTACTCCACATTTCTTTTACTTTCTGTCACCTTCCCTAAAATTCGAAAGAAAAAAAAATCTATATACAGTCTAATAATTCTAGTTCTTTTGCAATGCCAACTAAGCACTATTTTAAAGCAATAAAAAATTTTAAGTTTTGTTCTTGTTAATAGTTTCTTTTAAATATAAATTTAAAACTTTCACAGATTAAATAAATCTGAATTAAATAAATATATCCTTTGTTTTCCTGAAATATGCTTTGCTAATAATGATTTATGTTAAGAACAAGATTCAGACTGAAAAATAAAAAAGTAGCAACTATTTGCAACTTTAATGGATTTTATTAATAACTTGGATGTTCTTCTAGAATTTTTATGTTTTTAAATTATTTTTTCTGATACATTTAATATTCTTTTAGTATTCTCACCTGTCTTAATGATGACAAATGAATATATTCATTTAATTAAAAGCTATCAAGAAATTCATTTTTAAGATTTGGGGTATGTTTTATTATGAAGAAATGGCTAATGTTTTTATGGGATAGTGAAGCAGCTATCAACTCAAAAGATCTCATACATATTTATCTGGACACTCTAATGAACTCATTCCCCTTACTCTGTGAATATTCATAAGTGCTTTCGCTATAGGAGTATTGAATTCGATGTTGCAATGAGTTTGAAGCATCTACAAAAAGTCTCAGACAACACTTAAGAAATGGTCTTTTTCTGAATATTTGGATATTCTATTGCAATCAGGTTATAAAAAAAAGTGTTTGTGATATTGTTTTAATTGAAATTGATTCTAAGAAGCGATTATTTGGCTTATTTATTGTGGCTAAGATTCTTGAATTTAATCCAGGTAAATCGATTCGAGTAATGTGGCTCAAACAGTGTAATGCCTCCCACTAAATGGATTTTCCTCTAAAAATGAGATAGTTAGTAGATAGAGATAATGATGTCAAGAAAAATATGGCTATTAACAGTAAATATGAAACCATTTATAATCCTGGTAGTACTTTGACCCCACAAAGGGTTTAGAACTATTGAAATATCTTTGAGACTTTTAAAAACTTGATTACATCTGTTTTATCCTATGAATTGTTTGTTTAATGAAAAGTATATTTAATATTTCTCTATTCATTATTGATAATTATCTGAAGAATTATTCGATTATAGTGTATAATCAGAGGTGTTGTGCATTGTAAAACAAGTTATATTAAAATGAAAAAAAAAAAAAAATCTAGCAGACCGCTTGTAGTGGAAGCTTTATAAGCCAGATAACATCCTCAAGACTGAGTGATAACTTTTAGTCATGTCGTCTGGCTACCAATCATAAGATCGCGAGTTCAATCCTACCTATCGCCAATCGCTTCAATGGTGAGCTAGGACGATGAAAATAAACAAAAACGCACCCTTCGTTCAGCTGTTGTAGCAACCTCTACCCGAAAAAAATTAAATAAAAAATGGCGATAAATAATCAGCCAGTGAAATAAATAAAAAATGAAGCTGATAATCAGTCAATAAAAAAATTGAAGCTGATAAATAATCAGCCCAAAAAATGGTAAGATGCAATAAAAAATTCAACAGCCAATAAGATCACCACTAAATAGCAACAAGATATTGTTCATGTCACCTCTCACTGGAAGGGAGAGTATTGTAGTGCAACGTTTAATAATATCCTCAAGACTGAGTGGTAACTTTTAATCTTGTGGTCATATCGCCTGGCTACCAACCATAAGATCGCGAGTTCGATCCTACCTATATCCAATCGCTTCACAGGCCCTTTTATAATTTTTCTTTCATTAAAGATAAATTATTTTTGGGGAAAAATACAGCTGAATAATATATATATATATGTATGTATGTGTGTGTGTTTTGAACTTCACTATCTTGAATCTCAACAGGAAATTTTTAGAAAGTGAATCATAATTTTTACTAATGTTATATCAAGCAAAATAACGACAAAACAAGATAAAAATTACGGAAAAACAACTTTTTTAAGGAGCAGTAAATTACTAGGAAGAGAGCAAAAGTGTGAATCAGCATGGTATAGAAACATTGATGAGATTGAGAAAACAAAGCTGATGAGATGACAAATGATGAAGAAATCCCATCTAAATTTAACAGACTGCGAAAACAAAAAAGACCGCATCAATAGGTTTCAATACCTTTATTTTGAAATCTAAATAATAACTCAACTGACCAACAGATCATGGACAATTCTACTTTATTATCTCTCTTTTCACTTTTTTCTTCTTCTTTCTCTCCCCCCCCCTTTCTCTCAAACATTCTAAACGTCTAGGCTCTGAAGCTATCCATACTCAGAACGTTTCTGATTGGTAAACACAAAGAATCTATGAGAAAGTTTGATATTCCATTGGAACTTAGCAACCGAGCAGAATTCGCGTATAAAATTGCAAAAGTATCAAAATGTAAATAAAATAATTAAAAACATATTTAATCTTGGAAATTTTTCTTTTTTTAATGCAAGAAAACAATAAACGAATTGAATTGAGGAGCTCAGTTCTATGAATGGATTTCTTGTTTATTGAACGGTTCTTATTTATTTTGTTGTTTCTAACCGCTAGTTTTCATAACTGGCATTTGATCGTCTGCTTCAGAACCTCGAATTTCGAAACGAGATCAGTTAATACCTTTGAAAACAGTTTCTTTTTCTGATTTATATTTTTAATTGTTTTCTTTTTTGAAGGACCAGTTAAGTTATATTCAAATGTTAGAAGTTTAACACTTATAATAGCGTTTGACTTACTTATTTGAATTTTCAACTTAAATTTCGAAATAATGGAAGGACACATTCTGAATACAAGATACGGGCTCGATGATGAAAATTTAACATCGGTTAGTGAAGCTGCGAAAGATTACGCTTTATTTAAAGGTTAGGAATTTTTATTTATTGTTTTACTATATAAAATTTTTGAAAAATCCATTAGTTATTTTTTTATGTTAATGCTTATAGTTTTAACTCTTTGTAAAACTATTTTAATGTATTCTCTTTTCTTATGCATACAAATAAGGAATTAGTAATTTTTAAGTACTTATAAGTGCTATATCTACATATATAAGGTTTGCTTATTATTGTATTAAATTTTTTCATTTATTTGCAAGCTATTCATTCATCATCAGTGTTATTTATTCTACCTTTTTCACTTTGTAATTATTATAAATAAATTTTAAAAAACATTTGTTTTGCCCAAGCATTTTGCTGAAGTTCATTTTTTAAGAAGACCTGCAAGATATATTTCTAAATTATGTTATGAGGAACATTTTCCTTACAATTTTTATTTATATGAAATTTATTATTGTTTTTATTTTATCCAAAGTTTGTGTGTGTCTTCAGTTACATTAAAAACTAAGCACGTTTTATTTTCCTTTTTATCACATAATAAATAAAAAACTCAGATACAGAAAATTCAAGAAACAATACAGTTAGCTGTTTTGTTAATTTCATTCTAATAAAAAAGAAATTAAAATATATTTTGTGAAAAAAGATGAGGAAAGAAAGGGTAAGAAAAATATTGCTTGCATTTATAATTTAATGATGGGTGTGGTATATGTGTGAAATCAGTTTCCTTTTATTTTTATATGAATTCTCTATTGTTAATTTTTCCCCATATTTCTTATACATTTTTCTGAACATTAAATCAATGTAACCATAAATTTCATTTTCTTTTTTTTTCTGAACAGTTTCACTGATTATTAAATCCATTAGTGATTATAAGAATATTTTGAAATGTATAAATAGGTACTGTTCAATTCAAATTGATCAGTTGGTGATATCTAATATTAAAGTAAAGTAGTAAAGTGACTATTACTTTCTTAAATTGGGTTTATGACTATTTTGAAGTGATTATTTACTTGTTACTTTCAGACTCTGTAAAATTGGTGCGTTGTTAATAAATCTCCATGCCTAATATATTCTCTTTATTTACACATAGTATTTGTGAGCCATATTTATCTAAGAATTGATCTATTTTTAAATAACAATGTGGTCTGTTTTTTTTTATAATTATATGGATTGTTTTCAAATACTTTGATATAATCCATGTTATATTCCTTAGAGAAAATTTTATAATGCATAACTTTGCACACAGCATTATAGAAAAGTTAGAAAATCTATATCTAATCTTAATTATATGTAATATTTAATATACTATTTCAATTTGTTGATATGCATTTGCCAAAAGTATGGAAATTAAAATTTTTTATCTAACAATGTTTCAAAAATATTCAATAGGCATACTGACAAAGAATTGAGCGATTCAGATATGTATATGCTTGGATCTAACTTGACATATAAATAAATGGCGATTTTAATTCATTGGAAGCATGTGCGGAAAACAGCTGTGACAAACATAGGAAAAAGAATATAAATTTCATCTATATTGGTAAAAGTAAAAAGTGCTTCTCAAAATGGAGTTAATTTGGCATTGATGTGTTCATAAAACTAACTCATTTGATGATACATGAGGATCTCCCGATCCATAAAATTTATATTGATCACAATTAACATATTTTTTTCCTGTTTTATTGCTCGAATTTTACCATTAGTCTCTAAAATTTGTTATTTTTTTTAAATGGAATTGAGATCTTCCTGTATATTTTTCATTTGTTTTTGTAAAGGATCTAAAGCATCAACTTCTATAATATGGATTTTCTTCATTTATCTGTTTAAGTTTATCAAGTGCTCTTTGGCTTGTGAGTTCAGCAGCTTAGTGACAATATTATCAATTTTATTTATTATCAATTTTCAAGTATAATTCTTAGACAATATTCACTTTTTCAATTGTAGTAAAGCTAAGTAGATACCAGTAGTGTTTCTGGCTAATTTTTGAAAAAGAAATGTATGAATATTCTCTTTATTACTGAATTTTACACTTTAATTATCTTTCAAATGAAAGATATTTATAGTGTGAGGGGGAAGTATGAATCCTTTTAATTATGAGTCTGTGTAATTCGAAATATCACAATTTGAAGTTTTATAAATAGGATAAAAGTGCCCCAAAGACTAAAAAAAAAATACTTATTTTACTTTCCAAAGTCATGCATCAGAAGGAACAAACTAAACACTATCCTTTCCATTTATGTTTGGGATCCATTTTACTATCTCTTTACATTGATAGCTGATTTTCTTTGAACTCTTATTTCAAAATGATTTTATTTTTATATTAAGTTTTAAAAAAAAATTCCTTTTCATTATCATTCATTTTATTACTATACCAAATGTAATGCTTCTTTTCTATATTTACTTTTTAAAATTGTATTGCTTAAAGGCATTGCTATGAGAACTCGTGATTTGGATATGGATGTAAGAGTACCAGTTCCAGTTTGCCTTGTTCCATCACCTTTTCCTAAGTCATGGTTTCAACATGTTGGTGATTTGCAGCCATATTTAAACTTTATCCTGCATAAAGTAGCTTATTCTAAAGATATTTTGAAAGAATGTTTAGCCAGGTCAGAAATGTTCCTATATAATTTTTTTATTCAAATTTATATTTTAAAATGTTTATTAAGCATGTAATTAAAGTAAAGTTAATTTACATGTAAAACTTTATACATGTGTATTACCTGCATGTCAGTAATTAATAGCTAAAAAAAATCTTCTTATAAGTATCAAGTGTATTGCAACTAGCAATTAATCACCATAAGATTTGTCAAAAATGTAATATTAATTAGTTGATTATGTCCATTGATAACATATGGCTATACTTAAAGTTCAATTATAACACGCAATTAATACTCAAGCACTTAAATTTTAAATAAGATGCATTAGCTTTTTTCTTAAGTTAAAATAAATTACTTAATAAAAAGTTTATGTAGTAATTTTTAAAGTTGAAATTTTTTATACCTTAGCTATGTTTTTAAGTTATTATGCTTCGAAAGTTAAATTGTTTTAGCAGTATTTCATATTACTAAAATTGATATCAAAATTTCATATAGTTTATATTTTAATTTCTTAATGCATTTTCTAATTTCTTAGAATCATTTAATGTAGTATTAATATTTTGTATTATAATAAATGTATATTAATAAATGTAGTATTAATATTTTTTCTTCTTTTGCTATATAAGATGCATGTTATCTCCATTTTGACTTTATGAATTGTTCTAATTTTTCAGCACAATGGAAGTTGATGAATTTACTCGAAATATTTTTAAAATCTATGAAGCTGTGGAACATGATGAGGTTGTTCTTTTTTATTAATGTAGTTATAAAACTATGCTTAAATGTATTTAATTCTTAAACTTTAATCTATTTTGTTTTTATTCAGACTGTTAAAGAGATAATTTTCAGTTTGCAATCTAACTTATTTTGTTATGTGCATTTTTTTCGTGTGATAAAGTTTTAAAGTGCATTAATGGCCAAATATCTTAAATACACTTTTAATATTAAAAAGTATAATATGTTCTTTCTCTTCATATAATAGTATTATAACTTCTATTTTTAACTTAAATATTTTGTTTGACTTAGACAAATTGTCAGAATGTTACATTTTTATCAAAGAAATTGTTACTTGTATGACAAACATTTAAAAATTAAAAATTTTTTTTTTAATAATCATTGAAGATTCTCTAGTGTTAAAAATGAAATTAACAGATAATAGGTTTTCTTTGCTCTCTAATTTATTTTGTAAGTGAGATTTAATGGTTGATATCTAAATGCTTATTAACCTTTAGGTTTCAGGGAACTAAACTGAACAATTTCACGCAATGAGAAGCACTCAGAAATGCCTTCTTTTCTATTAACTGTGTTTGTTGCTTTTTCTTAGATTTTCAATTATTAATAACATGCGTTATTTTTTCCAAAAAAATGCATGAAATGTAACATACTCTGTGACTAATTTAAAAATATGCTTTTCAATCCCAAAATATCAAAAATGTAAATAACTATTAAATTTTAATTCAATAAAGTAAAATTGAGTTTGGTTTACTTAGAATTTGATGTGCAGGTGCTGGTAATCACTTATTTGTTTCCATTTATATAAATCTGTATCATTAGTATATTTACATATTAATACTTTTCTAAGTAAATTATGATCATATTATGACAAAAAGGAGTTTTATTTCTAACATTTTTTTCTCTTCTTTTTCTGAAAATATTATAAATCTTAAATGAGCATCAATTCTCAATTTAGTGTAGCATTTGCCATTAAAGACTGATATTGATGATATTAGAAAATTATGTAATGGGTAAAAATTCAGTTTTATTCAGTCTAATATAATTAATGAAGGAAATTGATTTTATTCATTTCATGCATCCTAAGACTGCTTCTTTTTAAAAAAATAAGTCACCAAAACTTTGCTTGTGTAACTTATTAGCCCAAGCATTGATTTCAAACTTCTGCTGGCAGAAATTTTCTGATCCTATGATTTGACACAATAGAGAAATGATGTTATGGGGGATTTAGAGTATTGCAGGAAAGCTTACTTGGGGAGAGGAAAGTTGTAACATATCTCTGGTCCAACAGTTGTACTGGGCTGTAAGCAAATGTAAGAAATTTTTCAGTATAGAAGTTGTACTATCCATAAGCTAAAGGTTCATAAACATCTTTTAGAATATATATGAGAGTTTCATTTTTCAGTTTATTTCTGTATTTAAGCTGTTTTATTTATACTTTTTTTTTCTTTTCAGCAACTATCTTTAGGTCTTATTCGATCAGATTACCTATTGAATTCTGATTCAGAGGGTAGAATAACTGGTATAAAACAAGTTGAAAATAATACAATTGCTTCCTCATTTGGTGGTTTAGCACCAATTGTGAGAGAACTTCATGAGTGAGAATATTTTTTTTCTTTCCTTGCAAAATCAATGAAGAAGTTATAGAAATTTATAAAATGATGAACTCTGAATTTTTTTTTTTTTAAATTTGATTATGTAATGCTTTTAATTGGCATATTGTGCTTATGTTTGTCATAATTTGAAGAAGTATTTTAATCAAATGACCTAAAATAAATACAAATCAAGTTGATGACCCATAACCTATAGTTTACTTTACCAGATAAATTTTATCATATTTCTAAGATTATGTATAAAAAAGAAAACTTGTTAGTTTATACTAATTTTAAGGGATTTTGCAATTTTAATGCCACAAATATAAAGCTTTCAAATTTTTTTTATTTTCTTTTGATTTAGATTAAATTTCTTTTGATCTAACAACATAATGAACTTTATTTTATTTATAAATTTTGCTTAAATGAATTTTATTTAATAGGTTTGTATTAGAAAGGCTTGGTCTGAAAGGATTTGAAAATAGAGTATGTATTGAAAATTTTGTTTTTCAAAAAAGTTTCCGGTTGTATATTTAATAGGCTAAATCATATATTTTTTGTCTTTTTAAGTTGCCAACCAACCAATCAGTTTTCACATTAGCCCAAGGTATAATATCAGCCTGGGATGCATATACAAATACCAGGTTAGATTTTTTTTGTTAGGAGAAATATAGAGTACTTAACATTATTATTAATATTTTCCAGTAATTTTTTTTAAATTTTCATGAGATATATTTTAACAACTATCTGTGTTACTCATAGAGCACTTCTAAGTTTAATTACAATTTTAAAATAGTTCCGATTTCTTAATAAGTATGTAATCTGATATACAGATGGGTGACAAAATAATACAGTACCTATTTCAAAGAAACAGAGCATGCATATCTCTTTCTACTCAAGTTTGACATTTAATGGTTATGAAAAGTAATATAACAATCAGTTGTAACTGCTGCATGTGCCTATTGTGCTCTCTGAAAGCATAGTAATGACTGACCTGTCAAAGTTTGAAAAAGGCATGATTGGTGCTATGTAACTGTTTATGAAAATAGCCAATTAATTGGGCCATGCAATGAGTACTGTATATATAGACAATATACAGATGATGTGGTATTTGCAATGGTGGATAGAAAAAAGAGTAACTGAAAGAAAAAAGCACATTGACTCATAGTGACACAAAAGCCTAAACAATTTTTATTTCCAAAACTAATTTTAGGAAAAATTGTCCAAAGGGAACCTTATGATTTGAACCTTTATTGAAGAGTTACAATTTGAAACCCATTGGCAGCATCTCTTCATGCTTTTCAGTGAAGCCATTGTTGTAATATACATAGAAACTGGATTCTACAAAAGTGGTAATAAGTCATTTGGTCATAAAACTTCACCATATTTTTGACAACTGCAATTTATATGTGGAGAACAACTATAGCAACATTTTCTTTTGACTCCCCCTTGCCAATTCTGAAATATGAAGGTAGTTCTCTTATGGCATGGAATACAATAACTTGGCTTGCTTTTAAGATATTTGTTACTCTGCATGGAAAGGTTACAGTTGCTCATTATGCCGATATTATATGGAATCAGGTACATCTTTTTCTTGACATTTTATTTTTCAAAGAATGTCCACTTTATCAATATATCAATATTCCTTTCTGCTTTGTTGAAGTTATTCAAAAAGGGTTTGAAAAATAGGGGGTGGGGAAAGGATATCTTACAAGGCCCATTAATCTCCTGACTTGAAAATTATTGAACATTTTCGGGGCTATTTTGAGTCAAAACTCCATTCTTGATTTTCACCATCATCTAATTAGAGACTGCTTTCAGAATTAGAAACTGCTCTCTTGAAAAAATGACTTCATATCATTTATGTCATGAACTCTGTACATCCATTTCACATTGCATGCTATCTGTAATTAAGTGAAAATGTGCCCAACTCCTTATTAATAAAGTTCTATTATTTTATAGATATTCATAGTATTTTGTCACCTTTCTATAGTACAACTTTTGTTTCTCTATAATTGATAAATAATCAGAAATTGCTTCTGAAAATCTTTACCTTGTTAATCTGTCTTAGGCTTTTTTTTAAACTGAATTACAAACATTATGAATATTATTTCATGCTTTTAATGCTGTTCTTTTAATATATATTCTCAGAAGATTAAAATGCATAACTTCACTGAAACCTTTTAATTTTTCCATAGATAGTTTATATAAATATTTAGCAATATAATAGTTAATTGATTTTAAGATTATGGAATTAAGAAATATTATATTGGAAGATAACTTTAAAATGCTTTCTTCTTTTTTCATTTTTATTTCTAGTGCAGTCGTTCTTTTTGTTGTAGAAGATGTCACTTACAATATATGTGATCAAAGAGCTTTAGAATATGCTCTTTTAGAATATGAAAGCAGGTTGGAGGTTTTGCGATGTTCCTTTAAAGAGCTTCGAATTTGTGCTGTGTTAAAAGGGAGAACTTTGTTAGTGTAAGTTGTGTTTATTCAAATTCTGTAAATAAATTTTTTTCCCTAAATTTTAGCAAATTTTCTCTATTAAATTATAAAATTTTTACTTTTTAATGTGTTTTTTTTGCTATTAATAATCTGTATCTTAAGTAATTAAGTAGTTTACTGATTTAACTTGTAAAGATGTTTTACCATGGAATTATATAAGCTGTTATAAATTAATGACTCATTTTTCTTTTCATTTTATCGACTATTAATTTTAGAATAGAGTTATAAAAATGAGCTATTTCTGCATTATTAACTTGTGAGTTTCATATAATTCCTTAAAAAAGATTGTTATATAACAATTTTTTTATATCCATATTGTTTATGATCTTTAATTCTATTTTTTCAGAAAAGACAAAGAAGTTGCTGTTGTATATTATCGCAATGGTTATATGCCTGATCAGCTTGAACCTGAGGTTTGTGTATATTTTTGCCAAATTTTGCTATAAAATATATACTTTGATCCTAAAATTTTCTTCTTGGAAATCCTCCTCCCTTATTATATTGCTAATTCATGAAACATTTGGTACTTTTCTGTTATCCGGGAACAAATGTCATCAATGTGAACCAAATATGAGCCAAGTCTCTAAATTAAACAATTGTCAAAACAGTCGACAAAATAATAATTGTTGGCGATTTCTTAATGTGCCCAGCTAACAGAAAAGTACCAAACATTTTTAATGAATGGATTATAAATTTTATGGGAGTTTTCCTTAGAAAATGACATTTTTTATTATAATAATTCATTTTTTAATATGAAATCTTTTTTGTTGTAATCAGTACTTTTAAGGAACATTTTTCAGCATCTTCAAATTTTAAAAAAGTAGCACTCTTTTAGCAATAAAATATATTTCCTAAATGTTTTTGATTTTTTTTAAGGATTGGGAAGTTAGATTGTTAATGGAGCGTTCAAAAGCAATTAAGTGCCCTTCAGTTGGGTTACATTTAGCTGGAACCAAAAAGGTGCAATTATATTTGAGCAAACCTGGAGTTCTTGAAAGATTTGTTAAAAAGGAAATTGCTGAACAGATCCGAGAATTATTTGTTGGCCAATATGCTCTAGATATGGTGAGATCAGTTTTGGAAATTAATTTATTTCAATAGATATTTATAAATTTTGCTCACTTTTTTGAATACATTATTCTCATAAAATTATTCCATTTAGTTTTTTAGCTGTTTTTATACTTTCTGCAAAGTTTTAAAGTATTAAATAAAATTTCATTATAAAGAAATTTTAAGTTACTTGAGTTATTTAATTGTTACTATTTCGTTTTATATTATTTTTTTCTACTTGATATGGAAATAAAAAGCTATGCAGAAATTTAGTGGTAGTATCTTTTTTTATTTAGAAAAATTTCCATTAAAGAGTAAAAGAATTATGAAATTTTTGATTTGCTTAGAGAAAGCAGTCATACATTAAATAATTTAATTCATACCAGGAAAGATTTTACATTTACATGTTTATGGATGAAAACGAAATAGGTGGTATTCTTTTTTATATATATTTATAAAATACAAATTGTTTTTCAAGCCATTTGGCTCCTGGAAAGTTCATGTAAATATTAAATGGCAGATTAAAACTGTTTAAAGTTTATAATCTAGTTTTTTATGTGCTTTTACATGATAATTTTTTTCATTCTAGCATCTTGAACCTACAGGATGGAATTTTACATTAAAAATATTTTATAAATGCTTCCCAATCAGTTCATGATTGATATTTTCTAGTCTCAAACTACTTTTAACTGAAGAGCTAAAAGCATGCTCTATTGCATTGTGATAAAATCTTTTCTTAAACATTTATTGAATTCTTTGAATTAGCTAAAACTCTGGAGCAATAAACTGTCAGCTTAATTGAATTTAAAATCATGCTTACAAACAGTAAAGTAATATTTGTTTTTATTTCCACTAGTGATCAAAATTTATTAATATTTACTATACCATGTTACTTTGGCTTGGTATTTTTTAAAAAAAAAACTGTGAATGATGAATAAAATATATATTTGCAAAGAATTTTCTTTCTTTTTTTTTTTTCATTCTTTATTTGTTGAAAAGCTTTAATTTATACTTGCCATTAAAAATACAAACAAAAATTCATATTAATTTTATAAGAATAAACTATGATTGGTTTATATAACTTTAATTTAACAATAATGTAAAATATTTTATTCAAATGTTTAGTTTTTAGAATTATTTAAATTCATTTTCCTAATTCTGCTTAAGAAAATATGTATTACATTGCAACATATACCAGAATTAATTTTTATATCATTTATGGATATTTGTATTTTTTCATATCTTAATCTAAAAAGAGCTATTTGACGCAATATAATTCATTAATTAATAGCAAATTATTATGAATTTCTTAAAATAATATTTATTTCAATCTAAAAAACAAAAAATACTTTGATTTATTATTATTTTTAACTTGAAAGGCATTGCATTCAATCCTCACAAGAAAAATGTTCACAGCAATTACAACCCCCCCCATCCCAAAAAGACAGAGTGAATGATAGATTATCAATAATCTATAATGTTATATTTCTAGAGCATCTGTCTTCAAGTTATATACTTTCATTTTAATATTTCAAAATTTTAATTACTGTATCCTTAAAAAATTAACAATAGTCTTGATTAGAAAAAATGAGAATTAGTTTAGATTATATTATTTATTTTCAAAATTCAACTAGAAAATTTTCGAAATCAATTCGTGTTTCCAATTCTGTATTGCATCTTATGTGAATATTATTTTTAGGGGCCAGATGGAGATAATGCTGTACAAATGGGTATTAAAAATCCAGGCAAATATGTTTTAAAGCCCGAAAGAGAAGGTGGAGGTAATCAAAAATTTTGTATACTTTTTTCCTAAGTAATATTTTTGCACAAATAAAATTAGGAAAGAAAATTGCTAATGATCTGCTTTTTAACTATTTGCTTATTAAATTTTTTAAGTTAAAAATTTTTATTTATTCAATATACACAGTTTATCAGTTTTTTTTTAAAAAAAACTTCCATGCAACAATTTATATTAAAAACAATCCACTTCAAACTTTTTATTAT